>CAXITT010000027.1:1318331-1356017 GCA_964033795.1 Lymnaea stagnalis | reverse complement strand
CTGTGTTGAGTGATGTAAGTATGTTTGGCTGTGTTGAGTGATGTAAGTATGTTTGGCTGTGTTGAGTGACGTAGCTATGTTTGGCTGTGTTGAGTGATGTAAGTATGTTTGGCTGTGTTGAGTGATGTAAGTATGTTTGGCTGTGTTGAGTGATGTAAGTATGTTTGGCTGTGTTGAGTGACGTAGCTATGTTTGGCTGTGTTGAGTGATGTAAGTATGTTTGGCTGTGTTGAGTGATGTAAGTATATTTGGCTGTGTTGAGTGATGTAAGTATGTTTAGCTGTGTTGAGTGATGTAGCTATGTTTGGCTGTGTTGAGTGACGTAGCTATGTTTGGCTGTGTTGAGTGACGTAGCTATGTTTGGCTGTATTGAGTGATGTAAGTATGTTTGGCTGTATTGAGTGACGTAGCTATGTTTAGCTGTGTTGAGTGACGTAGCTATGTTTAGCTGTGTTGAGTGATGTACGTATGTTTGGCTGTGTTGAGTGATGTAAGTATGTTTGGCTGTATTGAGTGATGTAAGTATGTTTGGCTGTATTGAGTGACGTAGCTATGTTTGGCTGTGTTGAGTGACGTAGCTATGTTTGGCTGTGTTGAGTGATGTAAGTATGTTTGGCTGTGTTGAGTGACGTAGCTATGTTTGGCTGTGTTGTTTTCTTCCCCTCTCCACCTGTCAACATTCATCCATGTAACTAGCTTCATTATAGACCCCATGTTTTCTTCCCTCTCCAGCTGTCAGTCAGACTCCACCTGACCGACTGGGTACACTCCCGGGAATACCATGTGAGCAGACGGACATCATCAACATGATGGGGAAGTGCATGATGAAGTTCACCCAAGGCCATGGCGTGCCTGTCATTGCCAAGATGAGAAAGAGTATCACCTGTGATACAGCGGTTCTCAACTGCACGTATGTCATCCCTGCCTAACCTTCGGGACAAACATTTATGAAAAGAGTCAGAAGACTAGCATAACGTCACTAAGCCTACATTTTAGACATTTTCTTCAAATTGAGGTGTTCTAATACGTTCTATGATTGCGCTCTCTGGGTGACGTCACACGTTATACCCCACTTCTACACTTATTTACTCCCCAACTTCTCCACTTTGTCCCGTATGTAAAAATTTGAATAAATAAATAATGTGTTTGCTTCTCTGTCCTATCCTGGTGACAACAATGGGAGACGACTGTATTTCCTAATGATAATAGCATACGCCGAGATAATGCCCCCTTTTACAATGAATATTTGTACAGATGTGATTTTTTTTTCTATAGGTTGGACATTTTTTATTCATCATATGACATACAACGAACTTATAGGAAATAGTAAAACAAGGTATTTAGAAGCTTGAATCGAAAGACAGGACGATGAGATAAGAAGGTTTCTGCTAAGGGCCGTGGCAACAACAATGGTGATCACTTACGTTTTTGAACTGGTTTCTATTTCCTGTCGTATTTGTCCTGACTGCTGAGGAAGGCTCTTGGTCGAAACGTTCTTCTCTTATTGTCCTTTCTTTCAATTCAAGATTCCACATACCTTGTTCCACTATTTCCTTCACACAGCTTGAACGCACTCCTTCATTTATTATAAAATAAACATTTAGTCATTTCAATTTTTTTTTAAAATTATTCGATTTTTTCATACTGATCAAATCTCTTTCTCGTAACACCTTATGGAATGGTAAGATATAATCATGGTGGTTTGAATGGTAAGTTTTACGACCATTTGTGTGAAAATGCCTACGCCTAATATAGTAGGCATATAATAGGCATAAGAGAAGGAAACTGATATTAAACCCGGAGATGGAGTCCCGCAAGGCGGATAACATTGGTACAATGAAACATTCCGACAACTCCTGCGACGTCACTGGTCCCAAGCTGTGTCATCCAATGATGTTCCCTTGGGTTGTCCAGTGGCGTGGAGAGAGGCGATTTGCTGTTGGGCACCAGCTTATAATCCTTGAAGAATAATCCCAGGCCATGTGGATTTCGCCCTCCGAGGCCCACTCCATCGTCACATTGTGATGGACGTATGCCAGCATATATAATAGGCATAAATTTAACACACTGGCTTAGCTTGGGTTAATTCAGCCCGTGTAAAAAATCCCGCTCCTACACGAAAAAAAACCCAACAGCAGATGGCAGAAAATACCATCCCTCGTAAATTTATCGGGCAGTCTTCTTCGTCGTCACATATAGACACACATATTTCATGATCGTCTGTTGTCACACAGGCAGTGGCGTAGCGAGGGTGTTTAGCGCCCGGGGACAAGATTCGCGCCCGGGGACAAGATCCATTTTAAAGCGCCCCTTTTTCTTTTTTTAAACTCTCAAACCCATTATTTTCATCAATAAAATAATATCAAAGCACATTTTGGCTCCCCTAACTAGCTGGCGCCCGGGGACATCCGTCTCCCTGCCCCCACCACGCTACGCCTCTGCACACAGGGGGCGTAATTCCACTTGTTTAAACTAAAAAGTTGGGAAATTATAAAATAAAATTATCAGGATTTCAAAACTCTGTCAGAGAAATGTGAGAGAAAATCTTGCAAATTAAATCTGTTCATTAACAAATAATCTCTAAACTAGACTTAGTCATAGCAAATCATCTCTCAACTAGACTTAATCATTAACAAATCATCTCTAAACTAGACTAAATTATTTTTAAAATCATCTCTAAACTTGACTTAATCATTAACAATCCATGACCTAACTAGACTTAATAACTAACAAATGATCTCTAAACTTGACTCACTTTTCTACTGCAGAGCTGTGATGGAGACGAGAGTATGTTTAGCAAACCTAAACAGAAAAGAGCTGTCCCTCCCATGCCGACCTTACATCGATGCTGTCTCGGACCATCAGTTCGGTGAGCTGGCTACGTCTACCATTCGTTTTAGTCGATCAGTGGTTAAGACTTAAGACACATACATACCGAACACGCCACCTTACAGTGATGAATGATGATACAACTTTTACACACACACAGAACGTACATACACTAACACATTACAGTTAGACCTGATTACACACACACACACAAACATGTTTATCCGCACATGCACACTACATTGATTACATACCACAACTGAAGTTGAAGTACCATCTTATTTGACTTGTATTCCTCAGCTGTGTTCAACATTCCGTGCCGTGTCTCGCACCTGAGGGCAACTTGTATGAATTTCTTCACTAAATACGGACTAACTCAGTTTGTATGTTGATAATGGGATGGTGGGATCAAATGTCATAAAAGAACAGTCAAGCCTTTTCACTACCCCCGGGGGGGGGGGGGCTTAAGCCAACATGTCTGTAGTGACATGCCGATTATGGGGCGCTGCCACCGACCCCCCCCCGGGTGTTACCCGGGGCACAGCACCACCATGTAGGGACCTACTTGAGAAAGGGTCTTGCATATTGGTATCTGAGATAGAAAGAGCGCATCTTTTTGGTACACCAACCCAATTACAGTTGAAAATAACGTCAGAAACATGGTCGGGACCATTGGCAACCAGTTGCCGCTATTGCCGCTAATGGGTATGAGGCGTGGCTAAGTTGTGGCAACCCATGCCGATGATTGTATCATACCGGTACAGCCTTGGGGGGAGGGGGGAATGTTCCTAGGCAACCGTACAGCCTTTGAAGGGATTTTTCCGAGGCAACCGGTTCCTCCCAGCTACTTGATGAGCTATTCACGAGGTAGGAAACCACTTGTAGAAATTCTGTTAGAGGGCGCCTGACGCCACACCGGGATGAGAAGGGGTGTATTTTAGGACGTTAAAATATACCCATCCCAGTATGAATAAGTTCGATTGCTGGTGTTGCGAGAGTAGCACTACCCACCGACAAAATGCTCCTTGGTTGATATTGCCCTACATGCTTGGGCTATTGAGTGGATGGCGGAGTGCTTCTAGTGTGCCGCATAGCTGTTGGAAGAGTCAGAGGGGTCTAGCTCTTTCACTACTGTGGTACAATGAATTTCCAGTCTAGCTCTTTCACTACTGTGGTACAAGGAATGTCCAGTCTAGCTCTTTCACTACTGTGGTACAAGGAATGTCCAGTCTAGCTCTTTCACTACTGTGGTACAAGGAATGTCCAGTCTAGCTCTTTCACTACTGTGGTAGAAGGAATGCCCAGTCTAGCTCTTTCACTACTATGGTAGAGATAATTTCCCTGTCTAAATCTTTCACTAGTAAAGTAGAGGGAATGCCCTGTCTACCTCTCCCACTACTCTGGCAGAGGGAATGGCCTGTCTAGCTCTCCCAATACTCTGGTAGAGGAAATGCCCTGTATAGCTCTCCCAATACTCTGGTAGAGGGAATGCCCTGTCTAGCTCTCCCAATACTCTGGTAGAAGGAATGCCCTGTCTAGCTCTCCCAATAATCTGGTAGAGGGAATGCCCTGTCTAGCTCTCCCAATACTCTGGTAGAGGGAATGCCCTGTCTAGCTCTCCCACTACTCTGGCAGAGGGAATGCCCTGTCTAGCTCTCCCAATACTCTGGTAGAGCGAATGCCCTGTCTAGCTCTCCCAATACTCTGGTAGAAGGAATGCCCTGTCTAGCTCTCCCAATACTCTGGTAGAGGGAATGCCCTGTCTAGCTCTTCCAGCGCTCTGGGAAAAATGATTTTAGCCTGCCTTTAGATTTTATTTTTTTCCTCTTTAGGCACTTACCTCCCCCTCGCCCACCAGCGCCATTTTGTAATTGATCATGCTGGGGTGGGAAG
Source organism: Lymnaea stagnalis (assembly GCA_964033795.1). Taxonomy (NCBI): domain Eukaryota; kingdom Metazoa; phylum Mollusca; class Gastropoda; family Lymnaeidae; genus Lymnaea; species Lymnaea stagnalis. Next base: position 1,351,295 of record CAXITT010000027.1, on the reverse strand, counting down.
GAATTATGTGTCTTAAGTCCATTTATTTAAGGAACATTTCTTTAAATACGTTACATTATCATACATACCGATAAAAGCCTACATTGTAACAATCACTTCCATATTTTTTTTTTCAGTAACCAGGATAAAAAAAAAAGACGTGTCACTTGAGACCTGAAAAATTTCTAACAAAATAAAAATAAAATAAAATGCCTATAAAATTGTTCATTTTGTTTCACATGTATTTGTCTGCTGTTCATTTTGTTTCACATCTATTTGTCTGCTGTTCATTTTGTTTCACACGTTTTAATCTGCTGTTCATTTTGTTTCACATCTTTTTGTCTGCTGTTCATTTTGTTTCACATATATTATCTGCTGAAGCCAGTGTTGCCCAATCCTCTTTTTATTTTTCCGTGGCCCGGTTATTTTTAGAATTCTCTTTCGTGACCCACTAAAAATGTTACCGCTTATTCTGGCATATAAATAACATACAAGAAATTGGAATGTCCATACATTTTTTTTTTTTAATATTTCAATCAAATGATGCACTTTGGCGTAGAGTAATATACCTTGCAGTTTGATCATTTTTCTAAACATTTTTTTTAGAACTAGAACTAACCCGCAAACAATGGCGTTGGTGAACTTACCTTCTACTAAAGCTACTTGACAAACCATGCATTCAAGTAACGCAAATTTATGAGAATCCCAATTAGTGTTAACTTCTTAGATTTTTATTTTGCGCGCCTATTGAACACTGCATTGTATCCATTACATCTATTACATTAAATTGGGGATAAATAGAAGCGAATAAGAAAGAAAAGCAAAAAAATGCAATCAATTTCGCAATATTAATAACAAAAACGCACCAAAAACAGATGTTTGTGTTTAAATTATCGTCTAAGAATTACTTTTATTAAATGCCAAGAATGTATTGGTCGTTCTAGCTCCTATTTATGTAGAGGGTATTCCCGTTGTTTCTGTGCCTGCTATTCTATTGAAGAGGATATTTCACTGGTTGCAAGGGCTACTCAGCGAGGGTATCAGGAACTGGGAGTTGGAAGGCCTGAGGCAATAGACGCAAATGTATCAAGTGTTGTCGCCTCAACTGTTCCTTTTTTTGGAAGCTTGTTCCAGTTTCTGGTTGTCTTTGCAAGGAATGAGCAGTATCTGTATTGTGTTCTTGCTGTTATGAAATGGAACCGCCTGTCATGGCCTCGTCGCTGTTTATGGGGGAGAGGGACGAGTTTTCTTTTAATGTTGGGGCAGTGGACCAGCCCATTTATTTGTTAAACCTTTAGCGTTATATGGATACCTCATCTCATTCTTATTTATATATTAATATTTTGACGACTTAAAACGGTAGGCCTAATTAATGCAGGAAACCTAATGTCAAACTATTTGGATCCCACCACTGGCCTCCACCACCGCCCCAGACCTCGATCGTCACTAATCTTTTTCTAAATACCGGTAGCTGTAAAGAATACCACACAGGCTATACAGCTCTCTTGGCTATTCAATTAAATAAAATAGTAATTAGAAATCCATTATTTCAAAAAGTAAAAATGCATTGTTACGTGTGTGTGTTGTTGTTGTGTGTGTGTGGGGGGGGGGGGGGGGGTTGCGAGCCTAAGAAAAACAATTTGAACTTCCATCAGGCAAAGACCGAGCACTGTGAGGTCGATGCTCAGCACCACTGGCTCGATGGTGTTACATGGGATTTTGCCTCTTCGTGGCGTGACGGACCAGTAGGGAGGTCTCCTCCTGAAGCTAAAAAATACCGGCCAAACGCATGACTTCCTACGCAACGGAAGTTGCACGCTAACATCATTACGTGTCGCCGATAATGGATATGAGGCTTGGGTTTCTAAAAAAACCCTTGCTGAGGATTAAAAACATGCGGCCTTGAGAAAGCCGCTCCTATGTGACCGTTTCGTCCCGACACAGTCCAGACCGAACTACTCCCCGAACGGTGGGATGAGGTAACGCAACACCTCCCCGGAGAGGAAGCAAAGCCGTACTGACCCGCGTCCACACAACTCCCAGGAACGGTGGGAGAAAGTTAAGCTCGAGACTGCTCCCGGAGTGGAGGTAAAGCCATGCCACACCAAGGAACGTACGGCTCCCTGGGCGGTGGGGGAGGCAACGCAACGCCATCTCCGGAGAGGAAGCAAAGCCATTCCCACCCAACGTCCAGACCGCAAGACTCATTGGGCAAGGGGGTTGTGACGCAAAACTGCCCCCTCATGAGTGGAAGCAAACTGCCCAACACTCCTATTACTCGAGACCGTGTTGCATGGCCGGAGTCCCCAGGGACTACTAGGCCATGTTTCATGGCCGAGGTCCTAAGAGATAGAATCTCGACCTCCTAGAGCAGTAGTTCTCAGCCTTCCTAATGATCCTAGGCGATCCCTGGAAAAGGTTCATTCGACCCAAAAGGGGTCGCGACCCACAGGTTGAGAACCGCTGTCCTAGAGTATTGAACTTTATTAGCTGTATAACTTGAATGTTTAATTGTTGTTTTTTTTTTTTTTTTGGTTTTTTTTTGCCACAATAATATTTCATCCTGTTGAATTCGAAAGACTTGTGGTTTAGCAGAAGATGCAGAATTTTCCACAGGTTGAGAACCGCTGTCCTAGAGTATTGAACTTTATTAGCTGTATAACTTGAATGTTTAATTGTTGTTTTTTTTTTTTTTTTGGTTTTTTTTTGCCACAATAATATTTCATCCTGATGAAATCGACAGACTTGTGGTTTAGCAGAAGATGCCGAATTTCTTGTGGCGTACCTAAGGGTTCTGCGATTAGAGTATGAGATTGGGCGCCTCGGGTGGCCCTATTGGTGTGTGTGTGTGTGTGCATTAATGGGGACGTACTTTCCTGTGGCGAAAATTTAAAAATAATTCTCAAATGAATAAATAACGTGGTATAATTCTAATAATGTATCGTAAATGGTTTCGCAAAGCATATCTACTTGTTATTGCCACAGTTATAAAGTGAGGTGGTAAATAGACAATTTAAAATAAAATATAGTATATAATATATTTTCTACATCAGTATGTTCCTTGGCTTGATTGATACGAACGGGGGGGGGGGGGAAGGGGGATGGGAAGATATAAAGCAGGGATGGTAAACAAAAAAGGGTTCGGGGAACAATTCGACAGCGAAGTTATCCGTTCGCGGGACTCATGTCATTAGAACTTACATTCAACCATTAAAATAAACACCAACTAAATGATGTTTAGAATTGCACGTAGTATAAGGATAAATAACAAACCAGAAAAAAAAAACAACTAAAGTGGTATCATGCATCTTCTCTCTCTCTCGTTTATCTTTTTAAAATCGATTTCTTTGTAAACTCAATGAAGTTATAATAAGTTTATTGCGATGAGGTAGACATCCGGGGGTCGTAATATATAATATGGCGTGTCGCGTGCGGGTCGAGTGTTCGCCTCCCTTGATATAAAAGCAAGGAAACGTTTGATCAGAATTATAACGTTTTTTTTTTGTTGTTTTTTTTTTTTTTTTTTTTTTTTGGTTGTTTTCAGTAAGATCAGGGGGTCAACAAAATTTTTTTTACGGCGAGACGGGTAACGGGAAAAATGACGAGCGCGGGCCGGATGATCATTCTGTACGATACTTGCAAGCCAGAACGAAAGCTCTGGTGGAAATGACGAAATACCAAGTTTAGTATGCCATGGTAATCATGGGTGAGTGGCGTGCAATGCAAAAAAGAAAGGAAAACCAACCTATTTTTTGACTAAAAAGGTTAGCAAAGAAGTGACGTTAGAAAATAGATAGTTACACCAGACCTAGGAAGAAAGAAAAGACAAGTGAGATTTGTGAAACTGACGTTTGGCTCTCAAGATCTCATCATTGTTTGGTTTGGAATTGCTGCATCCCATCAAAAGAATTATTTTCAAATATTCATCAATCTCTCTCGTTCGATGTGTTGACTTCACATACTTTATTTTTGAAAATGTTTGTTCACAGACATAAGTTAGTTGTTCCATGTATGTTGCAAACGGATGACGCTTCCGTTATCTGAAAATCCAAATTGGCACCACAAATAAACACGAGAAGTTGTGAGAGATCCGTAGACTCATCCAGTGCCAGAGAATACCACAGCAAGTTCCTAGTTTTCTCACATGTCTGTAGCATGATGTTCTCTCCCGTTCTTCCGCACAACGGAACTTGCCGAAGAGCTGTTAGTTCCAACCATGGCGACTACGGTGTTTAATGTCCCCAACACTCCTCTTTCTTTCACACATTTACAGTTTGTGGTCCTTATCAGACCATAACATATTAGCGGGAATAGGCTTAATGGAAATTGATTCTTATTTTATTATATTTTTTTTAAACCAGCTTTTCCTAAAAAAAACAGCAATCTCAAGTTACTTGGTTGGTTTTTTAAAATGATGTCATCATTTGTTAAATAATTCTTATTTCAAATACATCTTGTTTTATGCTGATCTGAGTTCGAGTTTGAACCACATTATATTTCACCATTAACTTTAGAGATAGACTGTGACAGTGTGTTCTGCATGTCCACTCAATATAAATTAATATCAAAGCAAATACCCGTCTGCAAAACAAAGTGACCGCAGATTGCAAGATAAACGTCGGTCATCCACTTTTAGTAGTTAACTTTTTGACGCCAGCTTAACTCACTCACACTTGGCACTGCGATGAGAGTTGTTATTTTATTAATTTTACATACTATATGTTTATCTATTTACTAATTAAGATAACGTATTGTGCAATTTTTAGACGATATTGTGCGATTTTAGGAGTTCGAGGGTAAACAGGTCTGTATTAAACAAGAAAATCTAGATACAATATTTTCAAAGCTTTAAGGCGCATAGCAGCCAGGAGGTCTCCGCGCGTGTGAAGATCTCTTAGTGTTCTAAACATAACATTGAAATTAAGATTGCATCACGTTTCGTGTTCCATACGTTTTATCAAGCAAGTTCAAGTACCGTCGGCGGGCCGGATGAATTGGCCTCGGGGGCCGTAGTTTGGTGACACCTGAGTAAGATGAATGAAAAAAAAATTGAGCAGTACTTATGCTGGAAATTATTAAATGTCATACAGTTTTCGCTGCTTCACCTGCCTGGTCTAATTAAGAATAAAAGATAGAGATGCAAGGACGTCATTTTGACAGGGCAAGGTGGGCATTTGCACCCCCCCCCCTCACTCTGCATTTGCAGGTTGTCAACTCCTATCGTCTTCTTGGATTGATTACATTCGTCAGTTCTTTCATACGTTGAAGCGTCGCACTATTCTCACTATCAATTAACAAACTCAACTCCTTTTCATAATAACTATAACTTTAATATCTAAGTAAATATAATAAACATCCTATCACTCCAAGGTTCCACTCAAGACTCCTCACGACTAAAACATACGTCATAATAATGCATAGACAATACGTCACGACTCAGCATAAAAATACGTCATAGAGACAATGGCGGGAAGAGCGTTCACTAACTATAATAGACAAGCGCGGGAAAAGCGTTCAACAACTAATGAACATAATATTGAGTCGCAACAATTACTAATGAACGCTCATACTCGACACAGGTATTATTTAAATTTCTTCTTCTTCTTCTATATCTTAAGGGCCCACGATCAATTTATTGATCATTTTGGCTCCTATATTTGACATGTACTTTGACGCCTCCGGTAATAAACATGTCATATAGAGCTTGTTTACATAATTTTTCTCATGCGTGCCCTATGATTGACCCCGCATGAGACGCTGTGTTCACAGAGTGGTGTGGCTTAGGTCTTTGATCTATTCGTGTTTATGCCGCCAGCCACTAAAAATAATTAATCTGTTCCAAGTAGTATTTTGTAGAATGAATGTGATTGTTCTAGAAACGTCATAAGTCTTTCTGGAAGGCATGGCTTACGCGACCTATATAAGGGATTGACAGGCACGGACGGAGGGACGGAGATTTAGATAGATTTATTAACATTACCAGGCGTGTTTTATTCTTTTTGTATTTGTGAGCTTATATGTGTTTATTTCGCCTTATTAATTGGCACATTATTCTAACTGTATTAACTGTGTACCGGTACGAGATCTACCATACTGTAAGCTGAAGATTGTAATTATATTTTCGTTTCTTTTTTAATTATCTTAAGACTTAATAAATATTATTAATTGTAACCAGAAACTGTTTTGGGTCGTATCTTTAATATTGTTGTATGGTATCGTCCTTTGTTAGGCACTGTTTACAACGAGCCAATTAAAATAGGAGATTAATTTCTTCCAATACACGTCAGTGCGTAACAAACAACTTAACAAGCCTACCAAATTTAGGTTTTGCCCCTCCCCCTGAAGAAAAAATGAAATGACGCCCCTGTTAAGATGGTTTATAAACATATGACGAGAAGGAATTATTATTTTTAAATAAAAAGCGAAATGTTTTTTAACTATAAATAATTCGGATAAATTTTGTCGGCTTTATTTAAACTCGTTTCATGTAAGAGTTTCTTTACTTTCAATAGCCGATAGTTAAAATTTATACCAAGGCAAGGTGTACTTCGATAAATGTAACAGAAAAATTGGTATTTCCCCACGATATATTATAATATTATTTTTTAGTTTTAAACAATACATAATACCAGTCTTACCATATTGAACCAACTAACTTCGATTGATGAAGACGAAACATAAACTTTACCAGCTATCGTAGCGTTGTACTGACTACTGACTTTCACTTGATATTTTTACCGCTGTTTTTAGTTTAGTTTAGTATTTAAGTTAATTTTTAAAATCATTATTGGTAGCCGCATTATTATACTGTTTCATTAAGATTTGTTAAAATATGCACCAAAGCTATTTTTATGGTAATTATAGACATAATTAGGCCTATATTTTAATTCATAATTTTAATCACAGTAATTAGAACACACAAAATGTTTTGTTAATTTATTTCACAGCCTCAGCTGGATTTTAATTTTCGGATGTGCACATATTAATCTACTTACTTTAGCAAAAAAGAAGCTGGGTATAATTTTTCAGACTATGATTTCCCCTTTCCCCCCACATCCCTGCCTAGAGCCTAGGGTGACCAAATCATGAACTGGAAATTACGGGACACACCCAAGGAAAGTTTGAGGGGGCAGGGGGCCTCCACCGGAAACTGTTTATTGAAATATGCTCATTTTAACTATTTTGAGCCCTAGAAATATTTTTAAATTTAGCTTCACTTTTGAAATTTCATTTAAACTCTGAGACATTTCACCAACGAAAACAATAATTTTGCAGCATCGACAGAGTAGTGGAGGGGGAACAGTGCAGCCATCACGCAAGCCAACATCACTACTGGCCCTGGCTACACAGCTAGCCAAAATATTACTTGAAGTTATACTATAAATTAGGAAGTTTTAGTGATTTGAAAATGTGCTTGGTTTTAGAAACGGGACATTTGGCATCCCGATAGACTTTTTCGGTGCACCGGGTAAGATAATGAAAAAACGGGACAATCCCGTGTTTACGGGACGTTTGGTCACCCTAATCTATACTAGGTCTATATTATAACTTATAATTTTATAGTAATATGGAACTTTTTTTTATAAAGACATCATTTTGAAACTCTTCTAAAGCTTTGATGGTATTTTCCAAATCTTTGAAAGTATAAAAATAGCAATTTAAAGCCAAAATTTTTTCAGGATTTATTAGCGGTGTTGTCACTAGTATGAACGAGTAATAAATGAACAGGGCAATAATACGCCAGCATCATTTAAAGCAGGTTTTTAAAATTCTGGCTTTGGTTGGATTTGATTGGCTGGACTACCAATAGCTCTCTAGAAGTAGTAGAAGCTATTGGTAGTTTACTACAAATAGCTCCCTAGAAGCTATTGGTAGTAAACTACCAATAGCTTGGTGCAGACCATTTGTCCATTATTACAGATAATGATATTTTAATTTATGCACCATATCCATGATCCTGGTAATATGCTCTTAGCCAAAATACTGGCCTATTAGTACTATGACTTCATTTAATTCATATTAATAATACTATTATGGTATTCTTTTAAAATTATTAGCATCCCAGTATCAGTAACATTTGAGACATTTGTTGAGTTTGCTATCACAAAAAATACTATTTTAAAAATTCAAAATATCAAGCTTGTTATTGTCCATTGTTTCTTGTACTAAGCATGACTGGAATTAAGGTTTTGCCTGAATTTAAAATGTTTCTAGCCTTTTAAAAGGCATATATATCTGACTATAAAAAGGGATACAAATTTGTTCAGCACAAGGCCAAGTAGTTGAAGATACCATAAACATACTATTTGCTGAAAGCACTAAACTAATACTCTTATCCTGGTTGGTGTTACGCTATTTAAAGTTTTAACTTTAACCAGTAGCTCTAACTCTAATGAATGACTATTCAATATATATGCTGATTTGCGTTTTTATTAAAATTCCAAATATTATTAAAATAGTCTTAATGACATTTTCATTTAGCTTTATTTTTTATCAATAGTTTAGAAATTATTTAATTTCATGTACAGATTCTTTTATACAATTTTTTTTAACTTAGCTACATTGATTGGCATAACTATTATCATGCTAATCTTTATAAATATTTCAGATTTTCCAAGATATATTATATAAAAGAAAACATGTTTGGAACATCATCAGGGTTTGGGCAGTCAAATCTTTTTGGGACTGCCACAAATGCAGTTAATTCAAATCCAATGAAAGATGTTGAGGTACAAAAAAAAAAAGCATGGTTTAGCTGCATTGAAATGTCATAATGATTTATTAAACATTTAAAGTATTGTATAAAATTCTAATAATTTTCAGTTATTTACTACTTTTTCTCTCTTTATTTTATAGAATATCTCACAGAAGAATTGTTATCTATAAAGAAAAAATAATTTTTATTTACATCAGGTGAGCTCTCCACCAGATGACAGTGTGAGCTGCCTTAAATTTAGTCCTGGTGTTCTTGCCTCAACTTTCCTGGTTGCTGGTAGCTGGGATAATCATGTATGGGATAATATAGTTTTTTTAGCTTTCACCTTCATTGTATTTTAGTTGATTCAAATCAAAGGCCCTAATTAAATTATTTTTTAAAATGCTGAAGATTTTATTTATTATAGTTAAAAAGTAATTAAGTGGCTGAGGACAAGAATCCAAAGCTTATTAAAATTTCAGTGTGAATAAATCAATGATATTATGGATTATTTTTAACTGGCAGGTCAGATGCTGGGAAGTTCAACAAAATGGACAAACCATACCAAAAGCACAGCAAACACACACAGGACCTGTATTAGATGTAGACTGGAGTGATGTGGGTTATCTTTTGAAATTATACTCATTATATTATTAAATGTAAATAACACATTGTGTAATATATAAAATAATGTCGAATTGACTCATCATCAAGCATAGTAATCGTTTGATCTTTAAATTTGTTATAAGGATGGCACTAAAGTATTTACTGCATCATGTGACAAGACAGTAAAGATGTGGGACCTCAACAGTAATCAGGCAATGCAAGTTGCTCAAGTAAAAAAGAAATTTAATTTAATTTTTAATAAATTTTAAGTTTTTTCACTATAAGGAATTGAGATAGATGTAAAATTGCTTATGACTGAATATTAAATAAATACACAAACAAAGTTAGTAATGTTATTTTTAGATATAATATTTTATCACAATGTAATCATATATTTTCCTATAACCAGTGTATTAATTTTTCAATGGTTTTAGCTGGAAACTAAAATTTATCAGAGTAGCAATGCTCAAAATAAGAAAGATTATACTTTTTATTAATTTTTTTCGGTTTAAGTAATAAAAAACAATTGCGAAGATTTAAAGAGTATTTTCGTAACACACAGCATGATGCTCCTGTTAAAACAGTACACTGGATCAAAGCTCCTAGCTATAGCTGTGTGATGACTGGCAGCTGGGACAAAACACTTAAGGTAAACAAAATAGCAAACTTATAAGCACAACCCTCGTCTACAGAACTTTCTATGGTTTGATGATATTGTTTTTTATAGGTTAAATTGGAATTAGCTCCCATCTGAATACCAATCTTTTGGACACAATTATGTTCTAATATTTTTTATATTTGATCCCTGAATTATGTACTTATGTTATTTTATATTCATGGGAAATTTTACTTTGAAGAAAATTCTTTTGTTTTTAAGTTTTGGGACACAAGGTCATCCACTCCAATCCTCAGTATCCAGCTACCAGAGAGAGTTTACTGTGCTGATGTGGTATGCACTTACAACATAAGTTTCATTTATATTTTAGTTTTACTTAAACCTTTATAGACAACCATTCATAAAATAAAACAAAGACTTTTAAAAATCACTATTAATTTTTTGATTGTGCCCCTAAATATCTAGGCTGCTGAGTGCAACATATTTTAAAGATCCCACAAAAAAGAATAATTGATTAATTTTGTTCATAATGAGTCCACATCAGATAAGAATTGATTCTAATCACTCCATGCCAAATTTGAAATTATCTTCATTTGCTTGATGTTTTATACATATATGTTATTTATCAGAAATATCCAATGGCAGTTGTTGGTTTAGCAGGGAGAGCAATAATAATCTATCAACTAGATGTTCAACCTCAGGAGTTCAAACGAATGGAATCACCTCTCAAATATCAAGTATTTTTATTTTAAAAAATTGTATTTCCATTACCAATACAAATTTACCCCTTAATTTATGTTGCTCTTTTTTAATGTATATCTTTTAGCAAGATCTGTTATGACTCTTTATAATTATAAACTTCAAGGACAGCATTTTTAAAAATTGATTTCATTCACTAGAAATAACAAATGACATTTAAAATGTGGAAGTTAATAACATAACTCTTAAATAACATTTTGTTTCTAATTTATTCATTAGTGTCCTTGTGTTTTGTAAATGTACATTTTTGAAGTATGAAAAAAGAAGCTTGTGTCTCTTATTTTGAAATGTAAAAAAAATAGTGAATACTGGTACCCTTAAATTGTACCAATATATAATGGACAATAAATTCACTTCATTTTTTAATGCTTAACTTTCAGCATCGTTGTGTGAGTATTTTCAATGATAAAAAGACCAATGCACCGACTGGTTTTGCTCTCGGAAGCATAGAAGGAAGGGTTGCCATACAATATGTTAATCCTACAAATCCCAAAGATAATTTCACTTTCAAATGTCATAGATCAAATGTTGCACCAAATGGAGGATTTCAAGATATTTATGCAGTAAGGCTAAAGTCATCATTTCTTGTTCTAATGTTCATTTAAGAAGTATTTTATAAAATATATTTTATCTTTGAGCAGTCTAAAAACGTATTTTGATGTATTTAAGAGATATTTTATCTTTGTGCAACTGGTAATGGCGTATTACTTTATTTCATATTGCAAATCTTTCTAGCTACATAGTTTTTAATAACTTTATTTTAAGAAGCTGCTGTAGATACTGCTTCAGTCCTTACGCATGGCTTCCATCCTTGTTATCCATCTTTATTATCCTCAGGTAAATGACATCTCTTTTCACCCTAACCATGGTACACTTGCTACTGTTGGCTCGGATGGACGATTCAGTTTCTGGGATAAAGATGCCAGAACAAAGTTAAAGACGTCAGAGCAGTTTGACTTGCCCATTACCACATGCTGCTTCAATGCCCAGGGGAATATTTTTGGTTATGCCTCAAGTTACGACTGGTCTAAGGTAGAATGATTTTTAAATTCTCAGTACTGCTTTATTTTAATGTCATTTTCCAAATTAATGTCTCACTAAAAACTAAACCACTTCCCTTACTTTTGAGAGAAAATTTAACGTACACTAAGCTAGGTTTTATTTATTTTTTAAAAATTAAGTTTACATTGTCAAAGTATTTATTTGATTCCTGTGTAAAACATCAAGGGAATATAGTATTATGGTAAAATAAATTGTTTTAAATGAAAATAATTTTATTAATAACCTTAAAAAAAATTATTGTATTCTAAAAAAAAATATTAATTAATGGAGATTTATGTATAATAATTTTTGATTGACACAACTTTTTCAGGGTCATGAGGGTTATGAACCACAGAAGATGAAGCCTCATATTTTTATGCGTTCTTGTTTTGATGAGCTAAAGCCAAGCACAAAAAGAGCATAGAAATATTTTAGAAAAAGTATGCTTGTTAGTATTATGTCATTTCTTCTCTAGAATACAAGACTAATTTTACCCTCTCACAAACTGCACTAAAGATATTTTATTATGGAAACATATTCATTTGCTTCTTATCACAGACAGAAGAAAATAATTTTTTTTATTATTCTTTGAAATAGTTTTTTTTATTATTCTTTGAAATAGGTCTCAAAATAATGTTTCAGACTTAATTGTTTTTACAGACTAGGCTTGTAATCTACATTTCCTGCACTAAATAAGTTGTTAAGTTACATATGATTGGGGGCAAAATGTGTCATTTTGAGGATGAAGATAATGTAGTATAACATTTTTTCAATAAATATAATAAATAAAAAATTTTTAAAATTGTGAATGTCTTGGAGTGAAGAGAGTTGAGAAATATGTTTTAAGATGTCATTAAAATAATGAGGGGATATAAAGATCGGGGACCACTTATTGTTTGTTTTAAAAACAATTACCCCTCCTGCCAAAGTAATTGAAGGTCAACCCTCCCACCATTGTTATTTAGAGGTACAACCTGTCAGTGGTTGGGTCCACCTTATCCATGGTCAAATCAATGGGGAGATTATGCAAGCAGGTCTGGAACAATGTAAACCTTTAATTTTAAAAGTTTATATTATTCGAGATCTTCTTACATAATCTGGCCATTGATAGAGGACCAAACTCAATGTGAAGTCTCTAAATGAGCCAAATGTGGAATGGTGACATCCATATATTACTCTTGCAATGCAATATTCTGACTAGGCAATTTAATATTTGTTCAAGACATCCTTAGTGGCAGGGTTTTCCAACCCTTTAGCTTGCCTGGGCCACATTCGAAGAAGACACGTTGTTTTGGAACATACATAAAATACACTACTAACACTGACGATGGATGATGAACAGAAGAAAACGTATAATATATACTAAAATAGTTAGGGTGTTTAAATAATTTTAACTTCATTAATTTCTCCAGTATGTCATGATTTTTTAAAAATTAGTGAGATTTCTGACAGATTTTGAAAAATAATGCCATGATATTTGGTTTGAAGAAAGTAGCTCTCAACGTGCTTACCAGACATATTCGGTTCTAGTTTTATTCTTCATCCTTGAAAATAGCTGCTCACAAATGTAAGTGCTTCCTAATAGTGATGCTATGAACTTAAGTATGATTTTGTAAAGATGTATATAATAGAATCTATTTATTTTCAACTTTTATTATTGTATTAAAACTGTTTAGCTGACAGACTTTTGTCAGATTATTAGCATTATTAACGGTATTATTAGTCAAAAGCTCATAATCATAAACATGAAAGTGGACGATTTTGTTATTGTAACGCATTCATAGCCATCTTGGGCCTCATGTGGGTTGGACACATACTGGCATATAGCATTTAGCGGTCTTATTATAATATATGGTTGAAGGTGAAGGAGGAAAACTGAATTTAAATTGTTTTTTAGAGATTTAAGGATGTGAAAAGAAAAAAAATTCATGGACGTAATTTTTTTGGATAGTAATTTGTGGAATATGTGAGATCTTTTTTAACGAAGTTTAAATATAATTCACAAACTTCCTGTTAGTGGTTTCCCCTATTACCCTTGAACCTGTCCGTTCAAGATGGCTTCCCTCGTTTCAAGTAAAGTTAGCCGGGTCCCACTGCTCTTTAAATCATGTTCACGTCTGATGGCTGCTGTGCAAAGAAATTATGCTGATATGGCTTTCACATTTGCTTCTCCTTACGATGTAAGTTGCAAGATTTAACATAATTTTATACCGTAGTCTTTTTTTTTACACCGTGAAGTCGGAGTAATTTTCAGTTCCAGTTCAGTTCAGTAATAAAAAAAAAAGTGCTTTAATTAATTTGTTAAATTAATGCACTTTGATTTAATTGGGCCTGTCTCCTCAGTACTCTACAGAATCTATACAAGGTAGTTTGTTTTTTTAAAGAAGTATTATTTTGGCTTTGGCCTACTTTTTATATATATGTCATATGTATAATAAATAATAATAATATATAAAAAATTGTACCTCCAGAGTTTCTTCTCTTTATTCTAAGGGAAGCGTTATCCACACAGCTCTGCGAATAACGTTGAGCGTTATCGGCAGACCGAAATCTGCGACTAATGTCGAGCGTTATTGTTAGACAGAAATTTTCCCATAATGATGCAAATTTCTAGAAATAATTAGGATCACATTCCAAGCCGGGGTTGGGGTGTAGTTTTAAGTGGTGTAGGATAGATCGATCTTTAATGAGAATGGCACAAACACATCTCAAAACCGAAGCTACCGGTACGCACAAGTTTAATTAAAAAAATTTAATAGGCCTTATAGCCTATATATTGGATATAGGACAATTAATTGTGCCTACATCTGCTCTGTTAGGGGCCAACATAGGGTCTATTGGACTTTTAGAGTGTTACTAATATATCCAGTCAAACCTCCTACTCCTAGACATAGCAAATTTTCTGGTATTTCATATTAAATGTTATACCAGTAATAAATATGGTACCGGTATTCTTCATGTAGACTCAATTTCACCCATTGTAGAGATGTTTTTAAATGATGTCAAAGCTTGATAGGATATACGGTAGTTTAGTTTTTTTAAAGCACTATGATAAATCACGTAGTCCAGAAATGTTCTGTCAGAAATAGTTGACATGCCGTGCAACAGTGTTATGATGCAGAGAGGTGGCTGCATCAGGCGGCCATGTGAGAGACGGGGAGGGGCATGTAGGCCCTACATCGATAATAACAGAATCTAATCCTGTTTAAGTTTAAGGCTAGTATTTTTTCCTCATCCTTGAGGGTGTCCCTAAGTCTACCCAGCTCTGGCCTTAGCTGGGAAAAGTAAAGGTGGCTGGTTATTGCGCTGGCCATACACTCAAACTTGTAAACGCTGCTTCAATTGCCCCAATGGAACTTTACTTCCCCAAGACTCGCCATGCATCCGACGACCAGCAGGGTTCCAATTAATTTTTGTATGATTTTTTTGTATTTAGACCCATAATTACAACAGTGGCAGTATTGCTTTTTGTTTCAATTTTCAACATTTTTTTTACAAGAGCTAAAATTGTTGATGTCAATGATATTGATGTTTTAAGTATGGAACCGGTATGTTCATTTCATTGTCATCACTAAATGTTATTTCAACTATTTCTGGAGCGGCATATTGTGTCCCTACTTATTATGATACTTATTAGAAAATAAAATGAAACAAATAAAACGTGACATATTTTTTCAGCTAAATATTTCATTGTCATCACTAAATGTTATTTCAACTATTTCTGGAGCGGCATATTGTGTCCCTACTTATTATGATACTTATTAGAAAATAAAATGAAACAAATAAAACGTGACATATTTTTTCAGCTAAACATTAATACACAACTCTGTGATATAAAATATTTGAATAAGTAAGTTATTAATATTTATTTGTTTATTACAGAAAAAACAAATGGATGTTAAAGTCTATGAGTGGAATTATACAAAGAAAATTAAACCGTCAAAAGAGCTAAAAGTATATCACAATGTGCAGTTAGAACAGCTGTATCTGACTTAAACATGGTTTATGCGGCTCATCTGCATGTCCATGTTGTTAACAGTTTTTTGAAGAAACTTGAACATTCTAACAAAATAGATTGAAACTAGAATTTTGAATACTTACGTTGTTGGACAGAATGAAAAGTATAATAAAATTGTATAAATAAAAAGTGTAACATTAGTAACAAAACTATCTGAAAATAATAATAAAACTATGTGAAAAGAATAAGAAAGCTATATGAAAAATATAATTATAAAATAACCATTAAATATTTTTTTTTTTAAATTGTATTTATAAAAAGTAGATTCCCCAACAGGGAATCGAAGCCTTGTCTTTGGGGTGACAGGCGGAGATACTGACCACTACACTACCGAAGAAATGAATACAAGTGAACTTTGTATTTTATATTCAAAATTTAATTTATCACATTCTGTGAATAATGTCGAGCGTTATCGGCAGACCGAATTCTGGGAATAACGGCCAGCGTTATCCGCACATCTCTGTGAATAATCACTTCGTTATTCTAAGGACTAATGATCCAACTTTATATAGGCCTAAATAATATAATCTGTAGAGGATAGTTGTAATTGTATTATATTGTGATGCTGATACTCTGTATTAAAGCATCAAACCAGACGACTGTTCTAGCACATAACTTTTACACTTAAAACATACATACAGAGTTGAATAATGATGATGGTCCATCAATGACAATGGATGCCATTCAATGAAATAACATTGAGGCAACATTGCATAGTTTAATAAAAATCTTTTAAGCTGCTAAAACTTATTTGTCATGACAAGGACACATTTACAAAATAACTAATACAGTTACAGTTTGAAAATAAGTGTAATTTAATTCTTCAAAATGGAGTTTGTTGATCACAATTGTTAGGGTGTTTTGTGTGTGTGTGTTTTTTTATTACCATTCTTGGATTTGAAACAAAACATTCTTGATTTTTATTAGTATTAGGGTAGCAGTAGGGTATTAATTTGTTGAGGTGGGTACTGCCTTATCTATGGGTGTTTTTACACATATTACTCACACCAGTTGTATTGGGATCTAAACATACTCATGTGCAAATGGTGTATGACTCAGTGCAAAGGGTTAAAAGGTGAGAGAGGATATTTTCTCTGGTTTTGGCAGTGGCCCAGCAATCTTTAAATGAATAAATCCTTTTTATAAAATATTATAATTAAAAACCTGCCCCTGTCTGGGGCTTCTTAAATAAAGTTGATAAGGTCACTGACCCCTGGGTAAAAGTTAAAGGAACACATGCATGACATAAAGAAACAGAAGCTTTGTCCAGTCTTAAAACATTTGAACACTTTTTTGGGGTCATTGGGAATTTTACATTCTAAAGTTTTACTTTACACCAAGAGCACACCTGAAAGGATATGATGATGATAGAGTACTTTTATGGTGCTTGTGTCCATGTTATTTTAGCATGCTTATGACGCTCTGATGTCATAAAATCTATTTAAAGAACAGTCTTTAAATAAATGTTTCTTAAATGACTTTTTTATCATTTTCAATGTCCTTTAAAGATTGAGGCAAACTGTTCCACAATTTAGGCGCAATTGCTTCAAAAGAGCACACTCTGCTTGTCTTCTCTCTGTGTCTATCCACACTGGGAAATCTTAATAAGGACTATTTCAAAGAATGCAGGTTCTGTATGGATACATGTTTAGAAATCAGTTTTTGAAGATATACAGGTTCAGAGCCTTCTACTTCTATACAGTTATACGCCAGGGACATAATTTTGTCGTCAATGCGCTCACTCACAGGAAGCCAGTGGAGATCTTTAAGATCTGGGTTGTTGTGGTCAGATTTCTTTATACGCGATAAAATGCCTGATGCAGTATTTTGTACCTTCTGGATAAAGACGGAGAACGGATTGATTTTCAGACTAGAATTTGATACTTTATTCTTTAGAGGGGATAAAAAATATGATATTTCCATGTGATATTTATTTATTTAGGCATTTTTATATAGCGCTTACCTTAAAGCTCTAAGCGCTTTACAATTATTAAAAACATGTAAACTAACTAAAATAAAAATGAGACATTAGGATAGTAACTACTATACTATAGAAACAATTAAAATGGCTATAAAACGAGGACACTTTGGCACGTTTTGGCCTATACTACAGGATTAACCCGAGACAGAAAATGAGGCAGGGCAAGGAGGGTGCATCACAGGTCATAGGCGGACCTAAACAGATGGGTTTTAAGGGACTTTTTAAAAGTGGACGAGGTTTCACAATGACGGATATGGAAGGGGAGCTGGTTCCAGAACGTGGGCCCATGGAAGTAGAAGGAGCGTTCACCGATGGTCTTAGTTTTGGTTCTTGGGATTGAGAGGGTTCTATTGTCAATGGAAGAACGTAGTTGTCTTGTGGGGATGTAAGGAAGCAACAGTTCAGAGAGATAGACAGGAAAGTGAGGGTCAGTGAACGAGTTGAAGCAAAGATTGGCAGACTTGTATTTGATGCGAGAGGATATTGGAAGCCAGTGGAGTTGCCGCATGTGTGGTTGAATGTGGTCATGTTTCTTTGATTTAAAAATGAGTCTGCATGCTGAGTTCTGTGCCTTCTGAAGTTTGTCTATGTGGTGTTGAGGAATGCCTGCGAGAAGAGTGTTACAGTAGTCAAATTTTGAAAGAATGAGTGAAGAGACAAGAGTTTTTGTGGCATCAAAGGAGAGGAGGTGTCCAATGGTGCTGATTTTTCTAATTTCGTTATATGCTGATCTTCATATATTCATGACATGTTTGTCCATGGAGAGGGTGTCTGTAAGTGTGACATTGAACTTGCAGTGTGTGTGTGTGTGTGTGCATTTACTTTCGGTTGCTTTTACGTGTCTACTTATTGCATTATTAATTGTACCTAATAATGTAAGAAAAATTAATGGTACCATAATGTCTTTTACAGGTATATTACAAAGATGCCAAAGTGAAACAAATTGATGTCCCAACATTTAGTGGAAACTTTGGTATTCTTCCAAACCATGTTCCTACTTTAGCTGTCTTGAAACCTGGTGTTGTTAATGTTTTTGAAGAAGATGGAACTAATAAAAAATTCTTTGGTAAGAATGGAGTTTACATTATTTCATGCAAATATATTTGATAAATCTATGAATCTAGGATTCTCCAATTAAGCCAATATAAATGCAATTATTGCCCCATTAGGAATGTGGACGTCAAATAGTTCGTATTTATTTGTATCTATCTGCTTTACTTTAAAACCCTGTCTTCTCTCTGGAGTCTATAAGATTTGTATGCAGATTTTAGTTTTGACAATACCCTGATCAAAATATAAAAGTATTACAATTACTGTTATTGAGATACAATTTTTAGGTGTTCTTTTTGGAATTGACTTTGTATGCTCTGTTGTATCTTTATCATGCTATATTTGCCTTTCTGCAGTTAGCAGTGGCTCTGTAACTATCAATGATGACTCATCTATCCAAGTTTTAGCAGAAGAGGCACATCCTTTGGACAGACTTGATGCAGCAGTAAGTAAATGGAGATGACTCTATTTCTTTAGGAATAGTATAAAGTCGAACCCACTTATCTCGACCTTGGTTAACTCGCCAACCATATTATGTTGACGCTTTTGAAGTGGAACCCCCAAATTCTCTCTTTGTCTTAGCATTTTATCATCTCATGACGATTCTTTTATGTCGCTGAACCATATATCTCGAGCAAAAAAGGTGTCCAAATTTGCCACTTAACCTCGGTTATCTCGATCCTCATGAATAATGTCAGACTTTTGAAAATATATACAACAGAAACGTGCCTACTTCAAACTGTAGTAATTTAAATGAAATGACAATATCATTGTCTGTGCAATTAACTTAACACAGCAAGGAGCGAGAGGCTTTCAAACAAAAGAGAGGGGTCGCAGTACCTGTTCTATTTATAGCGAATCCGTTTGTCGCTTAATACTTTATAGGCTTTCACATGTTCTTACAGGTTGATTTTTTTTAAAACCTAGAATCCATATTTGAATAAACTGAACTGGCCAATTGGGAGCGAGAGAAAATAAAAACTCCCGAATCTGGAGCTGAAAAATATTTAGCTTCACGCATCCGGAATTCTGGGATAATACGGAAAAAGTGGCACCCCACATATGCCTTGTGTTGTTAGCAAACATGTATGTATATTTTCATAACATGTCGATAGCTTCATGAACAAATCGCAGTAACAATGTTGTGTAAAGAAAACTCCAAAAACATGTGCATGCACATTCTCATTTATAAATGCACATGAAGTAGATAAAAGAAATTTCAAGCCCATATTAATATATTGCCGCCATATTGGTTTTCGTTTTTCTCGATCATCGGTAATCTTGACGCTCTTTGGCAAACCCTGAGGCCGGCCACATAACCGGGTGTTACTGTAATTCTACGTTAAAGATATATACACTTGAAATATTTTATGCATTGTTTGTTAATATGTCAAAGGCACTTAAAATCCTGCTGTAAGCATTACTCTTTTGTATACATTGACAGGCAATCCGTGAAGGTCTGAGCAAAGCCCATCAAGAAGTTAGTTCAGCATCAACAGAAGCAGCTAAAGCAGAGGCCCAGATAGCTGTCGAATGCTTTGAGGCATTGCAGAAAGCTCTAGAGTAAAAGGAATTGGCTAATTTATATAAATAATGTTAGTTTCAGTGTGTTTCTTTGTTGTTCTTATGGGATTTTTGTTAAAACGTAAAATGCTTCAAAAAATTTATTTTGAAGCAATCTGAGATGTGCGTTGAAAGCTTATGGTGTAGACAAAATTAAAGTAATATTATATACCTTTATATTATTTGTTGTTTTTTAATGTGATAAAATATTACAAATAAAGAAAATGTGGAGAAAGAAAAATTCATTCAATAATAAGTAATACGAAAATGTTTTTACATAAAATTTATTATCATCGGTTAGTGAAGTGAAAGAAATCTGATGATAAATATCTTGTCATAACTGAGCTTAATCAGTGTAGAGCTGATTGATCACAATATTGAGGCATTCCTTTGGCTTCCCATTGAAACTTCCACAAACTGTTATTGGTGTGTTCGGTGACGTAAACAAAGCTGGTACCAGGTTCGAAATGAATGTTACTTGGCTTATCAAAAGGACACTTAATACGTTTGATTGGCTCGCCACCATCCGGTGAAAAGACTTCAATAAAACCACTACCCCAGTGTGCTACCAATAAATTACCATGTTCATCAAAGTCCATTCCATCAGGTCCAGAGAAACCTTCACATTCTGGAGAACATAAGTGTAGCTTTTGTCAGAATTAATTTACTACTGTTGGGACCAAAAAAAAACGTATTTTATTGTAAGAGGATTAAATAATTCACATAGTGTAACTGTAATATAAGCATACGCACTTGAATAAGTTTGGAATGTCATAGAACAATATTTCTTCAATGAAACATAACCTTAACTCATTTCATGGTTATAGGCAATGTTCCCTTTAAGCTGTGTGGCTGCGCAGCTAACTCACAGACGCTGCGCAGCTAACTCACAGACGCCGCGCAGCAGTTTTGAGTATCTGCGCAGCAAATTTTCATGTAAGTTTGTGTTTGTGGGCTGTAAAATTTTGCACACAAAAAAAGTGATGCTGTATAACTTTGTACACAACTGTATGAATTTGCACACGAACCAGCATACCTTAGAGGGAACATTGGTATATGTACAGCTGGTTCTGACCAATTTTAGTATGGCTGTTAGTTTTCTTTGTCGTAATATTTAAATTTTTTTGTATCCGTTTCTGGATGTAAACTTTTAGTTTTTCAAAATTTCATAATTATTTAAAAACTATCACAAATAAAAATTTCAGGCTAGCTCATTAACAATTCGGTATGTTAATAAAGTTACTTCCCTTTGTTCATAAAAAGTTGAAATACTGATAAGTAAGTTGGGTGGCTGTCGGGAATGAGTTAAGTGATATCCAATAAACCCATTACTGGCCACTGCCCCATGAAAGGGACATTTTAAATCTTTAAATTTCACAATCCCTCTTTGGGTATTCAAAAGATTTATAGGTTGCATCACCTACACAAGATGGAAGGCTTTTTGGCGCAAGATACGACTTATTTTAAAATAGAAAAATTGAGTACTACATGATGTAGCAGCATGTGTGCGTTGTTCCACAAGAAATTCATGTGCTCTGTTTTTCATTGTAGTAAATGTACAAAGTCAGCAATATCTCCCAAAAGCTTTGACGTTTTGTAACTCTTCTAATTCTATGCTCCTTTTACTAATCATAAGTGTGGTTCTATACACCTTTTACTTTTTATGCATATCACAAGGAGGTTAACTATTTACCTAGTAGCTACATTGGTACTTGCAAAAAAAATAATATTGGGCTTTACATTGCTTATCACGTTAGGTTTTTTGCCATCAGGATAAGAAGAAATCTTATCATAAATGATATTCTTGATACATTGGGAGAGGGTGTAGTAGCAGAGAATATAATGTGCAGCCAGAAAATAGCCAAAAAACTAAAGGAAATAGTGGTATTCTACCCATATTCAAAGTGTATTTAGGAGTCGATACAATAAATGAAAATATTGGTAATTACTGTATCAACATCCGCACAAAGAAGTGATATTGGCACTGGTGGCATTTCAAATTGACGTATCAGTCGACACAGTATGGCAGTTGTAACGACTGACACCAGCATATCAAACAACGCTACTGGATCTTCTCCGATTCACAAGAGATTTTCAATATATAAAATTAGAACTAACCCTACTGATAGCTTCTAGGTCATCCAATGAAAAATCCTAAGAAGCTCTGCAAAAAGAGTACCAGATGACAATGAAGGGCATATTATAATTGTTGCCAACCCAAGGCTAATTAGATGTGCCAAATGCAGCAAGAAGACGAGGAAGTCTAAGAAAAATTCAGTAGGACTGTCCATGCTAACTTTTTTTATAAAGATTTTAATATAAATTTTTATTGATATATTTTCATTAGAAATAATTTGGGCAACAATGGGTTAATATCTGTTTAATTCAACTTTATTTAAAACTTCCATTATGTGACTTACCAGGTAGCCTTGCCCAGGCAGTTTTATTGGTGACCAAACCTGGACCTTGGATGTCATATGACCACAGCAATCTTAAAGGTGTTTCTGCTACTATAATTTTGATGGCCTTGCCATCTTTATTGTGAATGACAGCTATGCCATTTGGGAATCTGAAGCCAGAATCAAGATGAACAACTCTTTTGTCTGAAGTGAGACAGTAGATTGATCCAAAAGCTTCCTGGGGAATTTTTTTTTTAGTAGCTACATGACTGTATCATGAAAATGCTTTAATTGTCCTAACTTTCTTTGATGAAATAAATATAACACTTTAAAATATTACCATCAGGACAAGAACGGTGCATGATTGAGTGTAATGTGATGTATTTTTTTAAAACAGTATCTAGCAAACTTTTCAATTTTTGAAAGTTCAGCTTAAAATGTACTTCACTGAATATTAATATGACAGGTTTAAAACTGGATTACCGTTATTTTAGTTATAGAAATATTAATATGCAGTGAATTATGACTTTCAATGAAAGTAATGGGAAAAATGTACCAGTACATACCAGCTACACATGATTGATATTTTGAGTCATTAGTATAATATTGGTAAAGTACCTAGGCTTACTGACCGTCACCAGAAGGTTTTCTGCCGTACTCAGTACTACAGAATCGCAAAAAATAGTCTGAAGTTACCTCTAATAAACATTTATATGGGTTTGTTGTTATTTGTTACCTCTGAGGAACCATATATTGGGTTGATGCTATTTGTTACCTCTGAGGAACCATATATGGGTTTGTTGTTATTTGTTACCTCTGAGGAACCATATATGGGGTTGATGCTATTTGTTACCTTGGATGAACGTTTATATGGGTTTGGTGCTATTTCTCCTGCTGGAGCTGTCACCCAAAGGTTTCCATGGTAGTCCATACTACAGTCGTTACAGCCTTGCATTGTTTGGCCTTTATCATCTACCGTTGCTAGCTGTGTATGGTAATAAGGGGGAGAGACCACAATCAGGTTAGGTAATAGGAAATGAGCAAAAGAAAGTATGGGAAAACCTGAATCAAGGACGAAACAAAACAACAGAGAGTGTACTACATTGCAATTGCAGCTAAGTGTTTATTCTATATTGTTGTTTGTTTGCTGAAGAAGGCTTCTTGCCGACACGTTGTTTTACTGCGTCTTTTTTTCACGTTTGCCATTCTTTGTTTCACTCATTTCCTAGGTATAACTATAGTATAACGCAAAACATTTTTTTTAAAATGCACAAATTAAATAAATAAGATATGTTTTAGAGTTTGGTTCACTTCACCACACTCTTCCTGATTTAATGAATTGCAATTCAGTTACAATTATTCATTTAGCTAAACTAATCATTTACCGGCGTATAACACGCACCTCATTTTTAGAAGGAAATTTCAGGAAAAAAAACTTTAATTATATCGGTGTATAACACGCACACATCATTTGCCCCCTATTTTCAGGGAGAAAAAGTGAGTGTTATACGCCGATAAATACGGTAAGTTTTAACCAAAGTGTCATTACTGTAATTTAGAAAACAAAAATTAACTCCAGAATTATTTTCCAAACAGACAACTACCTTAAGCCATGACCATAATGTTATTTTCTGTTTTGCAGTTTAGGACCCTGTATATTATTGTTAAAGAAGTTGTTGGATTAATATCAGAGGATTACCTGTTGAAAATCCCCACTAGATGTAACTTTTAAGATTCCCAGCCTCATGTCTGCAACATAGAGGTTTCCTTCTCTGTCTGCTTGGCAACCAGCAGGTATTCCACCATCATTGTTGACCTTAGGTTCACAAAACAGTTCAACCTGCACATGAGAGAAAAGTGATTCATACATTTCAAGTTTTATGTGTACACCATAAAGATGCCCAACCTGCTAGTGGTTCATACAACTCATGTTTATATGCACACCATTGAGATGCCCAACCTGCTAGTGGTTCATACAACTCATGTTTATATGCACACCATTGAGATGCCCAACCTGCCAGTAATTCATGTAGCTCAAGTTAACATGTACACCGTTAAGATTCCCAACCTGATAATGATTCATACAACTCAAGTGTACACCATATAGATTCACACAAATGATTGGAGGAAGTAGTCCACCAGGAAATACATAACATGTAAATCTAACATTGGAAATCTACTTTTTTTTTAAAATGACATTATTGGGTCTGTTTTAACTAGCCCTAATCAACTCACTGGATTAATGTATCAAAACAACAAACATGATTTTGTAATTGAAAAATGTGGGTCATAACCGCCAAAGAATGTGCATATCTATTTGATAAAACAAGTTACATGTTTGTTTTGAACATTTTATTCTAAATTAAGTAATCATGCATGTACAACATCATTTTTAATGCCATAACTTTACCACAACTTTGACTAATTTTATTTTAGGGATCATTTTACACATGTGACGATGGTGTAAATATTACAGGACAAAATCAAAGGGCCTGGAATGTTTTCTTTAGAGGAGAAGCTGGTGACAGAGACACCAAGTCAGGTCTCTCCATGCACCAGCGTGGCAGGAGTTGCCGGAATTGTATCAAAGTCATACCGCCTACAGGACTCCATCTCTGGGTTTGAATTCAGAGTTGTCCTTCTCATAGATGAGTTGCCATCCAAGGTTAACAAGTATCATCCACCCAGGGTGCTGGTGGTGTTTTTGCTTATCTTTGATAGGGGTTTGATCTCCAATCCACAAGTTTGGAATTGACTCAGTTTAGCCCACTTGGCCATCCAGCACCCAAATATTTAATTAAGACCTAATAGCTAGAACTAGAATTCCTTTAGTATGCATTACTTAGTGGATCCAAACTCTCTTGTGGGTGTTTTTCAAATTTATTATTCTATTGGGCATAATTAAAGTAACTTTAATTGTTACAAAAATAATGAACGTAATATTTAAATTATGTAGGGCCTATAGATTATAACAAATTGTATATATTTTTCACCTGCACCCCACAAAAAATACAAGAATAAATAAATAAATTCTGATAGACTATGTTGCTGCAACCAAGTACCGGCATATGTGCAACGGTTTTGGAAACGATGCGGCTATCCTAACGACTCCTAGCGGGTGCCAGGGCAGCCTTGAAACTCTCAAGTGATGTTGAGTCCACGGCAGCATTGTCCAGTTGGTTCCAAGCAATTATTGTTCGTGGGAAGAACGATTATTTATATTGGACTGTGTTACGACGAGGCACAGTGAACCATTTACCATTGTTCCGGATGTAACTGCTCATGGAGTTGTCAGAGGTGAAGTCAGTGTTTGGCTCTGATTAAACAACCTGGCTTCTGTGGGGTGAGATACGTGTTAGCTGGTATGGCCAGCACTAGCCCTGTGAAAACTTAATAAAACGGAGCTTTTCTCATCTGTCTTTGAGGAAGGGGATGTCAAATCTTTTTAAGAGGTCAGTGACTAAGCCAGGAGTGGTGGATTTGTAGTCACTTGCGATGAAGCACACTGCGTTACATTGTATTCGCTCCATCTTGTCCACGTCTTGCTTTAGGTATGGGTCCCAGATGATTGCACCATATTCTAGTACCGGACGGATGAGTGCGAGATAGGCATTTTGTTTGCAGGATGTTGGGCAGTGAAAATTCAAACTCTTGAAAATTGCTAGGTCTTGTCATTGTAGAATTCACTTTTTAAAATATTATATGAGGTAGGACCAAATTTTTATCAACTTGGGTTCTCCTGTGATACTTCTCACAAGAACTAAATATATGAACATAGACTTAAGTCACTTAAAAGCATTTCAGTTGCAACAAGTTAAATTACATAAGTGATGTACGTATTTTATTATAAGCCTTGGTGACAACCTTAAACTAAATAAACATTCATTATTTATACAGCAATAAACTATGGCCCATTTTTACTTTTAGAAAACCATTTTTAGATTCCACTGGTACATACTGGGCCACCATTGCCATGACGTATTATCATTTTAGCTTTAGGCTCAATGTCACAACCCTCCCCAGTATTCCAACAAATATAATGTTTCAGTTCTGCTAATTTTTCAGATCACCCTCATTGTCATCGCATATTTGTAACATGAATAGTTGGGCAGTTTTTAGATTGATTGTAAATTAAATTGTTTCCTATCTAATAAAATAAGTCAGTGAGTGCAGAGTTCAGAAGAGAAATCGATCTGTCCACTTATGCCTTAACATTTCATTTACAAACTCAAAAAGATTCCTATCCAATGAATAGGCCCATTGAATTATCACACCTTTGTCAGACAAAGTTCTCCTTGAAACAGGGTTCCTCAAGCTGCAGCATGATGGCGTCCTTTGGAGCAGTGGCTTCCTCATAGAGGCACCACAATATAAATAAAAATCAGTAAAAATTCGCAATTTCGCTGTGAACTTGTTAGAATTTGACATGGAATGCCATCGTGAAAATCTGGATGCAGCAAGAGCGTAATGACTCTTAAAATGTTTGGGAAACTCTGCCCTACAAAATTACTGACATCAGTTTTTTCTCTGTCAGCTATTTTTCCTTCCCAATTCCTGTGGGCCTTTTCCTACTTTCCCTCTTCAATGTTTTGGCCTTAATTTATCTTGGTTGGCAATTGCCACTGCTCATTTGATCATTTTCCCCAGCTCCATCCTGTAACTTGATTCTCAGAGACAGGTGGAAATTAGCATACCTGTGAAAGTCTACTGTCTCTCCACAGTGCTGATTCACACAGTATTCAGTAATAATGAAGATGGAAACATTGAATCAAATAGAATAAAACATCTCCAAACTACAAATAATAAATATATTATAATTAAAAATATTTTTCTTTTAATAATTAAATTACTGTTAATCAGTGCTAGTTTTTTTAATTAGGTTTCACTTTTTTGTGACATACCATTGCTTAGGCCTCCACCACCCCCCACCCCCTATCTTTCCTATCATTACAAATATGTCACCCCCCCCCTCCCCCACCAATCCCCCTGTTTTTCAGGCATGGGAAGTCATTTATGGATGGCCCTTTAGTATATGCTAATTTTAATAGGTCTCTATACAGTACAGTACTACATACTGTCAATAATATTATTATTAATAATAATATGAATGAGCAAGAGCTGCCCCATGTCCTATTATATGACTGTAGTTAAGTAGTTAGGTGAATAAAAAATTAGGTGATAAGATAGTGGACAGTGGTAGGAGTATAATGGTATAAAGCATTGAATTGATGGAGCTATTACTATTATTAGGATTATCTACTATAAGTTAAAATAACTATTAATTTTTTAAAATTAAATTATATACCCGGTGCTTGTGTTCCATAGACTTAAGCAAAAAGAAGAAGAATGTAAAACCAGGGCCAGGATGGATATGCATAACTTTTAACTCACATGATTTAAAAGGGTCATAAATAATGATGATAATAAATAAATACTAATACAAATGATACATCATATTAATAATTAATTATTATTGATCTATAGTTTAAAATAACTATGCAAAATTATAAACTTCATAAATACAAGTTAATGTATGATGTATGTCAAATATTAATATGTTATAAGCGTTTGATTCAAACTTTATTTATTAACTTTAACCTCTGCCCCTTTCCTTTAGCCTACGCCTACTTATGCCTCCCTCGGTCTTAGTTTAGTATTTAGTTTACTTCCTTACCTTTCCCGAAGTAACATCAATCTTTAGTATTTGGCCAGCCGGCTTACTGTCTTTTTCCACTTCTGGTGCAACCACATAAAAATTACCATTTGAATCGAATACAGGACCTTCTGCGCCTAATATATTTTTTGCGATAATTACAAAATCTGGACAAAGAATTTCCATTTTTACATTACAAACAATAAAATTGTAGATCACTGTCTCTCAAGCATATCGCTCTGGTAAACATAAAGGGAAGTAATGCCTAGGAAAAAAAATATTTTGGCGATGTTATTGTCTCCCATGTATCACCTTTAGATTAGAAAAGAAGGAACCTTTAGGTTTAGAATTCATATTTAATGTGCGTATCGTTAGGATCGCCGTGCGAAAAACTCTGTGTGTGTGTGTATGGGGGATGTGGGGGGGGGGGGGAAATTGCCCCGGCCTCCAACACCAAAATTATATTTAGATAGGACGTTGGGCTAATACTAATGTGCAGAGATAGCACACTGACGTCATTTGCATTGTGTCCGTGGTTCCGCTAGGGTCAAAATCCAGGTTAAGGATCAGTTTAGGTTTCAGGTTAGATTTAGGAATAGATTTAGGGTTCAGGTTAGGTTTAGGGATAAATTTAGGACATAAGTTCGCGGGTCGCGGCAACCAAGGAGGCGGCCATGGTAAAATAAAAAACCGCGCTGGTATCTCTTCACATTTACTGGATGTTTATGGTAAATTGAACGATACAATCCCACGGCCATGGTCAATGAAATATAAGTTGAATGAAAATTGACCTTGCATTTTACTATACTGTTACAGAGAGCTTGTTTACACAATATTTCTCGTACGTGCCCTCTGATTGACCCCGCATGAGACGCTGTGTTCACAAAGGGGTGTGGCTTAGGTCTTTGATGTATTTCTTGTTTACACCGCCAGCCACTGAAAATAATTAATCTGTTCCAAATAGTATTTGGTAGAATGATTGGGATTTTTCTCGAAATGTCTCGAAGGCAGGGCTTGGGCGTCGGTAGACCCACCTATATAAGGGATTGACAGGCACGGACGACAGACGGAGATTTCATATAGATTCTCTTAACATTACGAGGCGTGTTTTATTCTTTTGTGTATTTGTGTGCTCCTACTTATATGTGTTTATTTCGCATTATTTATTGGCATCATTATTTCTAATTGTATTAACTGTGTACCGGTACGACATCTGCCATACTGTAAGTTGAAGATTGTAATTTTATTTTATTTTATTTTGTAATTATCTTAAGACATAATAAATCTTAATTAATTGTAACTAGAAACTGTTTTGGGTCGTATCTTTAATATTGTTGATTATATGGTATCGTCCTTTGTTAGGCACTGTTTACAACGAGCCAATTAAAATTAAAATAGGAGATTAATTTCTCCCAATACAAGTCAGTGCGTAACAATTTGGGTTGCTCGTCCCGGATATAGCGGACTCGATATTATTATTTTTCTCAAGACCCCAATTCTAACAAATTGGGGGCATCGTCCGTGATAACCGAATCCACATTTTATTCTCATTAGTCCCAATTTTAACAAATTTTGGGTTTTTCCGAGGATAATTTTAATCCATAATTTTTATTACACCAATAATAAATTGAGTGTTTTTCTGTGGATTTTGACCCACTGTTTACTTTTATATACTCAGATTAATTTTGAGTACACGATACCATTTTACGACACCAACAACAGAGCTGGTTACAATTTTTTTATTAGTGTGTGCACTAAGCTTAAATTTTTATAAAAAAATCATTGTTATATTTTGCCTGTGTCAAAATGGATTTTGATATTGAAAACCCATCAGTAGAGGCATTAGACAAATGTTCTAGGAAGGAGCTATTTTCCATTGCTAAAGCTCTAGAAATAAATGTAGCTCATTCGGCCGTAAAAAAGACCATACGAGACATGATCATCGTTCACTTTGTGGATGAAGACATGTTATCTGAAGATGAACTTGCCTCAGTCACACAACCGACTGATCCAAGTATGGAGCTCCAACTAAAGCTCAAACAAATGGAACTAGATGCCCAGAGAGAAAAAGAACGAGAGCTTAAACAGCTGGAGCTAAAAAAAGAACGTGAGCTGAAACAGCTGGAGCTTGAAGCTCAGAGAGAGAAAGAAGAAAAAGAACGAGAGCTTAAACAGCTGGAGCTAAAAGCTCAGAGAGAGAAAGAAGAAAAAGATAGAGAGCTAACAATAAAGTTAAAACAAATGGAAATAACGGCCAATTTAGGAGCAATGGAAAATAGACTCACGGCTCCAGCCGGTCAGGGTTGCGATGCAATTAAATTTGCAAAAGTAATCCCTAAATTTACAGAAAAAGAGGTTGACCAATATTTTGCGCAGTTTGAGATAACTGCCCAAAATTTTAAAATTCCTGAAACTATGTGGTCCACCTTACTTCAACCAGCCTTGACCGGAAGGGCATCTGAAGTCTTTGTGTCCCTGAATGCGGAACAGCGCGGGGACTATAACCTAGTAAAATCATTAATACTTAAGGCTTATGAATGTGTCCCCGAAGCATACCGTAAAAAGTTTAGGGAACTGTGGAAACGTGATGGCCAGACTCATGTTGAGTTCCTCCGGGAAAAGGAACGGCTCCTGGACAAGTGGCTGCACGCAACCAACACCGAGACAGACTTCAAGAAATTCAAGAACCTCATTCTGATGGAGGAGTTCAAGAACTGTGTTCGTACTGAGGTGCGGATACATATTGCAGACCGTGGCGAAGGTGACGCACATACGGCAGCAGTGTTAGCCGACGACTTCACCATCTCACATCAACTTTCCAAGAATCCATCTGACACCAAAAATGACAGGCACAATAAGACAGCTGTATCAACTTACAGTAAACCTCCACAAAAACCATTCAAGCCCGGTACGAAAGAAATTGGTGCAAAAGACACATGTGCCTACTGTAAAAAAGAAGGACATACGAGGGATGATTGCTGGAAACTCAAGAAGAAAACTGAGAAGACCACACATCCTGGTACACAACACAAAGTCTCCGCTTGTACGTCTCGTCATACATCTGGAAACACATTTTCAAAATTCAAGAGTTTTTGCTCTCCAGATGTCCATACAAACTTCAAAGAGGTTTGTCACGACTCATCAAAGAGTTCCATTATGAACAATAAGGCTAGTTTTACTGACTCCAGCCAAGTTCCTGCTTCGACTGCGAGTTTTATGAGCTTGTCGCCAAGATCCTTTTGCTCCAAGAAGAGGTCTACCTCCAGAGGGCGTTTTACTGAGGACTTGTGTGCAAGTTTTGACGACTCTACCCAGAGTTTTACTTCCTCTACCCTAGCCGAATGTTCTCAAGACTCCAACAAGAGTTTACCTACCAAGGTCCAAAATTCTACATCAGAAACTACTGATGTCATACAAGACTTCATGCCTTTCATATCGGAAGGATTCGTATCACTGCCAGGTGATTTTTCCAGTCTACAACCAATCAAAATCTTACGAGATACAGGTGCTTCACAGTCCTTACTACTTGAGGGTATACTTCCCTTGTCTGAATCTACTGCTACTGGGAGCAACATCCTGTTACGAGGTGTAGAGCTGGGATGCATAGATGTACCTTTACATCTCATCAACCTAAAATCAGACTTAGTCTCCGGACCTGTGGTTGTGGGTGTCCGACCAACATTACCATTGGACGGCATCTCGTTGCTGCTAGGCAATGACTTAGCTGGTGGGAAGGTGATAGCCGAGCCCATCGTTACTCATGAACCTTGTTTAAATGAAAATCAGGAAGAAGATCAAGAATTGTATCCAGCATGTGCTGTGACAAGGGCCATGAGTTCCAAGATCTCCACAAAAGAGATTTCACAAAAAAGCAATAAAATTCTTCCTGAAATTGACCTGGGAAAAACATTTTTTGCAAGTCTAAATGAAGAGGCTAGTAATTACAAGACTCCAACTCGAATGCAACTTATTGAAGAACAGAAGAGTGATCCAGAAATAGTCAAACTTCGAGAGAACGCTTTGACCCAAGAAGAAGCTGAACAATTCCCTATATGTTATTACCTTCAAGATGACATACTTTTGAGAAAATGGCGACCTCCAGACGCAAATGCTGACGAAGAATGGAGGATAGTTCATCAAATAGTAGTTCCTACACCATTCCGGAACGAAGTCCTGAACTTAGCCCATGACTCACCACTTTCAGGGCATTTGGGAGTAAAGAAGACATATCACAAAATCACGTCGCACTTCTTTTGGCCCAAAATCAAGAAAGATGTGGTTGAATACTGCAGATCATGTCATACTTGTCAGGTTGTAGGGAAACCAAATCAGAAGATACCAGCAGCTCCTTTTCAACCCATTCCAGCATTCGAAGAACCTTTCAGTCGCGTTATTATAGACTGCGTTGGACCTCTGCCAAAGACAAAATCAGGTCACCAATACTTGCTGACAATCATGTGTGCGTCAACAAGATTCCCAGAAGCTATTCCTCTTCGCAATATCAAGACTCCGAACATCGTCAAAGCCTTGACGAAGTTTTTTACATTGTTTGGTCTTCCGAAGTCTGTACAGTCTGACCAAGGAACCAACTTCAAGGCTGGAAT
>CAXITT010000027.1:1252549-1317417 GCA_964033795.1 Lymnaea stagnalis | reverse complement strand
TTTAGTCCCAAAGCCTGACAAAAGTTACAGGTTTTGTACTGACTTCAGGAAAGTGAATGCATTCACAAAGACTGATTCCTTTCCGATTCCAAGGATAGACGATCTTATAGATCGAATAGGTGATGCCAAATATGTAACCAAGATAGACTTACTATCAGGTTATTGGCAGGTTCCTCTATCTGACAGAGCAAAAGAAATCTCTGCTTTTTTTACTCCAGATGGTTTATATCAATATAAAGTAATGCCGTTTGGAATGAAAAATGCCCCAGCGGCGTAGGTTTTTGCCGTCCACTTCAGAAATTCCGTAGTCGGCCGAAAATGACACCCCTCCATTTAAATACAAAAAGCTGCGCCTGGGACTGACCGCCCCCTCAGCACACGCTTCCTACGTCACTGACTATATTCTAGAGAAGAGTCTTACTTTGATGTGGTTGTCTCTCAGTAGTCTCAGGTGACACCAAGGTGAAAGTAGAGACTGCAATCCACCCACGTGAATAAAATTCTTATTCTTTTTTTTTCATTTTAGGTATAGAGGTAGGATATATAAATATATATATAGCCTTTATATATATATATAAATGTAATTTTTTTTAAAATTTAAATATATACATATGAATGTTTTTCGTTGCAGTGATGAAGGCATTTGCTGAAACATTTAAATTCGTGTAACCATAATTAAATCTTATAATATTTTGTTTTATTTACACTTACACAAATAGATTTTTTTTCCTCATTCATCTACTTTAAAAAAAAAAAAAAAAAGCTCTTTCACAGCCCAACACTTTTGTAATTAAGGCAGATGGGACCACAGAGCTATAAATATATCTCTATGTCTATGGATGGGACTGACAATTACACGGAGAGGTAGATAGGCCTATGTTCACAATTAAAACCTTGTTAAAGAAGAGCACACAGGAATGCCAAAGAAGAAGGACAGCAGACCTCCAAAATGGGCAGCAGAGACTGCCACTCCAGGACTAGACTCACAAATAAGGTGCAAAAAACAAATGAGAATCTAAACTTGTGGATCTTAACATTTTTTAAGTCACAGAACACCTATAATTAACTTAAAAAAGAAACTCTCATACCGGTACCAAAAGCATACGCGTTTTGAAAGTAATAAATATGCAAGAATTACATTTTTTACAAATGGAACTTCTTCTAATGCCATCGTGTCTGCCTTTTCAGGTTTTAAATCAGTAACTAAGCCAACTCTACTTCTTTTTTTACATTGGTTAGTGATTGTTGAGAAAACAAGGTTCATCAACATTCCAGTTAAGAACCTAACTCACAATATGATATTGAAAACTACTGTATCCCAAAGAACAGTGCTATTGTGGAGACAACTTTGCTTTTACTTTGAATAAAAGTTTCATCCTTGTCAAAAATTTTAAAATTAAAGTTATTTCAGATTATTTTGTTTTAATTAGAATTATTGTAGAGTAGGATCATTTCACAAGGTAACCAATTTGATGTTTTTCTTGTAGAGTAGGATCATTTGACAACAAGGTAACCAATTTGATGTGTTTCTTGTACTTGTAGAGTAGGATCATTTACAAGGTAACCAATTTGTAGTGTTTCTTGTAGAGTAGGATCATTTACAAGGTAACCAATTTGATGTGTTTCTTGTAGATTAGGATCAGTTGACAAGGTCACCAAGGTAATTGATCTGTTTATTATAACAAAATTCAACACCGGATGTTTTAAATGTGCAAATTAGATTTTGTATCCAGTCATACTTACTTCAGGATTCTTTGACGTTAAATATTTGAGAGTTAATGGCTGAGATTTGGATGTGGCAACTGTTCTACTTTGGAGCAAATGAAATAGTTGTGTTATTTGTTCTTCAACGATGTGTAAGAATTTTGTGTTCTTTTGATTAATTCTCATAATATGTACTGCTGTCTTGGTCTCATCCTACTTTTTATACTTTAGTAAAGTGGTTATCAATAAGACTGTCATCTTTTTGTGTCATTATCAGTCAGTGTGTCATTATCTGTCAGTGTGTTGGTTATCAGTGTGTCATTGTCAGTCAGTGTGTCGGTTATCAGTCAATGTGTCAGCAAGGATCACAGGTTGATGCATTTTTTGAGGGAATAAAGATATAAAAAATAAAAGTTATTTGCCTTTGAAATAACAATCCATATAATATAATTTAAAATAATTTCATTGAATCTTCTTCTCATCTAAACAGCCAATAATTCTTTTTTTAACCTGAACTGTATGTCACTGAACCTAAATTACTAATTTTAGCTTTAAAACTACTTGAAAACTCTTGCTACATCTTCCAAAATCTTCATGTTATTTTATGCAGGCAATTGCTTTGAAGCTAATTTAGAATATTATTATTACGTCTTCTTCTTATATTTGAGGGGCCCTCGATCAATTTGTTGATCATTCTGGCTCCTGATTTAAATTCAGAGTTTGCCTTCTCTTAGATGAGTTGCCTTCTCTTAGATGAGTTGCCGTCCAAGGCTAACGAGTCCCATCCACCCGGAGTGCTTGAGATGTTGGCTTTGGTGGGAATTGAATGAACTCCAGACCACCAGCTATTTGGTTTGAGACAGTTTAGACCGCTCGGCCACCCAGCACTCTCATGTCATGGTTATTAAAATGAAACCACTTAAAAATAGTGGTAGACAGTAAAATCACTAACCTTTAGCTAAGTGAGATTTACATGTGCTGTGTTTTTTCATCTGTGGTAATTAGCAAGAGCCCGCTACACATGACATAGTAATTATGGCACTGTACTAAAGATGGTCACACCCTTAATGAGACACTTTCTTACAGCATTCATAAATGAGACAAGAAGCAAACAATAACATATTTTTGGGTAATTTTAATAAAAATGTGGATTCATGTAAATAAATATACAAAAAGAGTTATACAAAGAAACATGAATGGCACTTAAGTTTTGCATTTATCAATAAAAATTGAAACTGCGACCTTTGTAAAAAAAATATTTAAGCTGGGAATGATAGGCTATGATATGTTGTAATACTCAGATATTAGACAAAAAAATTATGAACAATAGTTGTGCTGTATTATTTTTCATAACACAGCACAAAGAAGCAAACAATTATAAAAAAAAACCTTCATTCACATTCATCTTTAGCTTTATTATATATTCAATAGCTATAATTTCTCGGTTTATACATGTAGATTCAGTAAATAAATGAGGTGACATGATTTGTAAAACACATTACATAAAACATCTGTACCTAAAGTTCCTTTCAATCACAACATCACTAGACAGGCTCACTTCAAACTTCAAATAAAATAATTTTATGCGTCATAGTTACAAAAAAAATATATTTGTACATTTGGAATAAGATATCAAGACACTTAAAGATACAAGAATAATATTCTCATCAAATAAAATTACAATAATTTTTTATTTTTAGTTTATCAGTTTGTGTCACCTGTTTCATTTGTATTCTTATTATTAGCAATCAAATTACTATTTCAAAATTATCAAACATTAAATATTTTTTTATATATTTCTAATCTAACATGGATTTAAATGCAGCTGAAACTACAATATGTGATACATTAATTTTTTCTAGACACATGTTGTAATTTTAACAAAATGTTTCTATACAAGAGTTACTGCTAAATTAGAGACAATAAGATTTTATTAATCAATTTGACATGTAAAATTGAATCCTGTAAAAATAATATAGGGCCTATTAATTAGCTGTCATGGTAACCAGATGACAATGATGGGTGCAATTAAAGTCCATTAAATACTATATATATTTTGATTAGTTGTCATAGGTAACCACATGACAATGAAGAATGATATTTAAGTCCATTAAATAACATAGTGTATTATGTGTCATAGGTACCGGTAACCACATGACACTGATGAATCCTATTAAAGTCTGTTAAATACTATGCATACTCAGATTAGTTGTCAGAAGATAACCACATTAAAATGAAGAATGATATTTAAAGTCCATTAAATAACAGTCTGATTATGTGTCATAGGTAACCACATGACAATGATGAATGCTATTAAAGTCTGTTATATACTAATATTATTATATTATTATTACTATGTCTACTCACATTAGTTGTCATAGGTAACCACATGACAATGAAGAATGATATTAAAGTCCATTCAATAACATAGTCTGATTATGTGTCATATTTAAACACATGACAATGATGAATGCTATTAAAGTCTGTTAAATACTATGCATACTCAGATGATTAGTTGTCATAGGTAACCACATGGCAATGATGAATGCTTTTTTTAAGTCCAATAAATAACATACTGATTTGCTGTCATAGGTCACCACATAAAAAAATGAATTTATTTAAGTCCAGAATGAACACAACGCTGTTCTCAACACATGTTCCATACGCCTGCAACACTGGTCAACAGGACGAAGGTCTTCACAAGGAGAACAAAATCAGTTTTCATGGTTGAGATATTAAGTAGCAGATTTGAAGGTAACATTGCCCGCTTCTTAAAATCGAAGTAATAGGCTCAAATTCATCAGTGATCATCCCCAGCTATGAGTCAACACTCCCCAGTAGATGGGACTCCTCATCCCAGTAAGGCAGCAGTTCTTGTGGAGGTGATAATCCCCGAGTAAAATACCTAACCACAGAAGTCAAAAGACAGCAGCCAATGTGGTGTGGGATTAAAAATTCAGCTATCAACCCAAAAAAAAAAAAAACATTTTAAAAATTGCTGCTAGTTAAGTCAAAACTGCTGGAATAATTCCACAACATGAACAACCTTTTAAAAAATAGCTTGGATTTACCGAAAGACAATGGGTCAAAAAGACATACATGCTATAAAAAACTTGGGTGTACAGTTAGGTTAAAGACATGCAATGAACTCATGTATATCATAATAATGCAATTGTAGAGAAACAAGTATTCTCATGCAGAATATTTTTGCATTAAGGAAAAAACATGAAGGGTAAAACTTTGACTAAAAGATTTTTAAAAATAATATGAAATAAAACATTTAATTTTCCTATAGCAGTGGTTCCCAGAGTATGCGCCGTGGTGCTCTGGGGAGCACGAAATATTACCCATGATTGGTTTTGCTTCCATTTTAAACTAAACGTGATGTTCAAGACATCTAGCAGGCATTGTGCACACCAGTAACTCACTTAGACAAGTTACTCCACTTAGACAAGTTAGCAATAACTGTTTGCTGAAGCCTCAACAAATGGTGACCACATGGTGGTCTGTAACCATTAAGTTTTCAATAGTTTCAGTAGTTTCTCAAACTTTTTCAGTAATTTTGATTCGTATCTGAATATCTGTCAGTCTCCTGCCGCCTTTGTGTCGAATGAGGTCCAGAGAATTTGATTTAATTTGTGACTTCTTTAAAGTGCAAAGCTGTGTTTCAGTCTGTCGCTGAGATAAAAACAAATTCAGTCTGTCGCTGAGCTAAAAACTAATTCAGTCTGTTGTTTAGATGAAAACTAATTCAGTCTGTCGCTGAGACAAAAACTAATTCAGTCTGTCGAAGAGATAAAAAATAACTGCGGTAAAGAAAAGGTGGAGATGGAAATGAGGGTGGCAGTGTTCAGATTGATTCTATGATTTGAGAAAATGTGCGGTGATCTATTCCAATATTTACAATTGGTTCAATTACATTTTTTGGGTGATTTAAAGACACATTTCATCTATATTTTCACCCAACCATTTAATTAATTTAAAAAAAATACTATTTGGTAGAGTACTTGTTAGAATTTGATGTAGGGCACTTGGAAAATTAGGCACTGCTCTTTGCAACAAAAAATTCAATAATTAAAATCTACCAAAACAGATTTGTTAAAATGCATAATCTGTTTAAATTATGCCACATATTG
The DNA here is from genome assembly GCA_964033795.1 of Lymnaea stagnalis. Lineage (NCBI taxonomy): Eukaryota > Metazoa > Mollusca > Gastropoda > Lymnaeidae > Lymnaea > Lymnaea stagnalis. The sequence goes on along the minus strand of CAXITT010000027.1, from coordinate 1,311,577 downwards.
CTAAAACATATAACAAGTGTGTCAATGACAAATCTTTAAAAAATGAATTAATTTTAATCTTACATTTGTTCTCAAACTAATAAAAGTGTTTTTAAAAACATGGAGCAGAGAATGTGAAAAGATCAACCATTAAAAAAAAAGAATTTCAAATGTGTATACTGGTGCATATATATACATTCTCAGGCTGGAGATTTAAAATATAAAGATTTTTTAAAGTTAAAAGCAGAAAGATATTTGTTGTGACCTTGGCCCTCGGTTTCTGTTGTGGTCTTCGTTTCAGCATAAAATAAAATAGTAAAAAAAAACAGATAATCAATTCTTTCACACATAACCTGAATTTCTGCACAAATACTTTGGTAAAAATAGCACATTAATTGTTACAAGTAGTCTCTGATTGGAATATTAAATACTGTGATCAATACTTTCATAACAATATTTCTTTACCGCAATGATAACTAATTCTTGCTTTCAAAAGTCATGTTACTGATAATTATGAATTTTAAAAAAAAAAAAATATTTGCATTAACTGGCGCGATCAAGTTGATAAAAGTATTTAAGCACCTAGATATGATTTTAGATGATGGGAAACAATCAACTTAAACTATGAACAAAGTACAAATGATTTAGAAGATAAAATACTGTTAATTGTTTTAAATCCAATGGTAAGATTGCCAGCTATTCACGCTTGCTGTTCAATAATTTCCTCCTCCAAATCTCAGCAGATAACTGGGCACATAACACTAAAATATTCCAGGCCAAAACAACTGGAAACTGCTGTAAAGTTTTGTTTCTCTTCTTCTTTCACCGTATATACTTGTTCGTCAGTCCACTTTTTTTAGGAAATGTTTCGGGGGAATAGGACGGGTGTTAACTTGAGAGCGGGTCAGCTGCATTTTCATAGTTTTCTATAGGTACATTGAGTCAATAATTGAAAACGATGATAAAGCCAGGTGAAAATTGGGTCACATGTTTTGTCCTCAACTTGTGACTGCCGTGAGTGGCTTTGCTTAGAGAGTATCAAAGTACCTACATTGAATAATGACATTTTATAAGATCGTGGTAGCAGTTGAGATCTATCTTTAGAACGATAAGGGTTTAGTACCAACCTATGACCTCGATTTAATACAGCATTATGAGATCTTCACTTACGCAAATTGAAATTGATAGTGAGGCGAAAAGGCCTTTCTTTTCAAGTCGTAGTCATCTATTTATGGAAATGCTCAGTATGGTTACTGCGTATGCCGGGAGACACACGAAACGAGTATCTGTGTTTTACATAATACTGTATGTTTATTAGTTTTTTTAAGTCTTTTTATTTACCATATTGCTTCAAGTTCAAGTGGCGTATTATTTTCTGGGTTTGGCTCATGAGCGGGTCAGACACTCTTCAGGCTTTTCCCAGCCAAAAAAAAAACTAAGGGGGTCGTCTCATGAATGAATGGACTTTAGAACAAGTATATACAGTAAGCATTGAAAATATAAGGCACTTGAATTCGCAGAGGCATATACACTGTACTTGGAGATTAACTTTATAACATATATCAATTAACACATTGTTGTCTGTCTCTTCTAGACCATTCCTAAGCTACCGGTAATTAATACACATGACTTTTATCAGAATTTCCCCACCCCAAAACCCCCTTATGTTAATGAAGTGAAGATTAGAATTTTTATAGATACTGATCTTCTGTACTGGTTGTGTAGCTGTCAAATAAAAAGTGGAGGGATTCAAAAGTGGGCCTGTCGTCTGGGTTCTGGTTCCAACACTTGAGCATTAATTCATAATACTGCTTCGGGATCGGCATCGGTGGGTTCGCCGGCATCGTCATACGCTCACCACGTTCAATCATGCGTAGAACCTCATGGCCCTGCATACCTGAGCAGATCAAATTAAACAGGTGCTTTCAATTTCAATATGAAAATGGTCTTCAAATATTTATGAGAATAGAAAAACTGAATTAACTGATATAATTTTTTAATTAAAAAAAAAACAATATTTGAATGATGTGTGATACAAAACGCAACATACCAGGATAGGGAACTTTGCCAAATGTGATGATTTCATACATAAGAACACCAAAAGACCACACATCAGATTTTATACTGAATCGCCTCTCTATAGCTGCCTCAGGAGCTGTCCACTTAATCGGGAATTTTGTGTCTAGAAGGTATGTGTGTTTATAAGTGAAAAACATTGATGTGTATAAGTGAACAACATTGATGTGTATAAGTGAACAACATTGATGTTTATAAGTGAACGACATTGATGTGTATAAGTGAACAACATTGATGTGTATAAGTGAACAACATTGATGTGTATAAGTGAACAACATTGATGTGTATAAGTGAACAACATTGATGTTTATAAGTGAACAACATTGATGTGTATAAGTGAACAACATAGATGTTTATAAGTGAACAACATTGATGTGTATAAGTGAACAACATTGATGTGTACCGGGTATAAGTGAACAACATTGATATTTAAAAGTGAACAAAATTGAAGTTTATAAGTGAACAACTATGACTTTTGGTGATAGCAGAAAACCATTAATTAAAAAATTGTCACATTAAAACCAAAGTGAATATGTCCAGTAACGTTTCAGTTGTCAATAAAATCCCATGTTTACATTTCTTGCTTTCTTCACTGTTTGCTGTCAGTAAGTTTATAACTCTTAATTTGGTCTTCACTGTTTGCTGTCAATAAGTTTTGTACTGTTAATTTGTTCTTCACCGTTTGCTGTCAATAAGTTTTTTACTGTTAAATTTGTTCTTCACCGTTTGCTGTCTATAAGTTTTGTACTGTTAATTTGTTCTTCACAGTTTGCTGTCTATAAGTTTTGTACTGTTAATTTGTTCTTCACTGTTTGCTGTCTATAAGTTGTGTACTGTTAATTTGTTCTTCACCGTTTGCTGTCAATAAGTTTTGTACTGTTAATTTGTTCTTCACCGTTTGCTGTCTATAAGTTTTGTACTGTTAATTTGTTCTTCACTGTTTGCTGTCTATAAGTTTTGTACTGTTAATTTGTTCTTCACTGTTTGCTGTCAATAAGTTTTGTACTGTTAATTTGTTCTTCACCGTTTGCTGTCTATAAGTTTTGTACTGTTAATTTGTTCTTCACTGTTTGCTGTCTATAAGTTTTGTACTGTTAATTTGTTCTTCACTGTTTGCTGTCTATAAGTTTTGTACTGTTAATTTGTTCTTCACCGTTTACTGTCTATAAGTTTTGTACTGTTAATTTGTTCTTCACTGTTTGCTGTCTATAAGTTGTGTACTGTCAATTTGTTCTTCACCGTTTGCTGTCAATAAGTTTTGTACTGTTAATTTGTTCTTCACCGTTTGCTGTCAATAAGTTGTGTACTGTTAATTTGTTCTTCACCGTTTGCTATCAATAAGTTTTGTACTGTTAATTTGTTCTTCACCGTTTGCTGTCAATAAGTTTTGTACTGTTAATTTGTTCTTCACCGTTTGCTGTCTATAAGTTTTGTACTGTTAATTTGTTCTTCACTGTTTGCTGTCTATAAGTTTTGTACTGTTAATTTGTTCTTCACTGTTTGCTGTCTATAAGTTTTGTACTGTTAATTTGGACTTGCAGACATATTTTAGTTTGCCCATATTTGTTTCTATTGGTGACAGAAAAGGTCTGTACTTCAACTTTTCATCATTTGTGACTTAGTGCCTGACACAGGTCCAACAAGTTAGGTATTTAGTCCTAGACCTGTCCAAGGAGTTAGGTATTTAGTGCTATACCTGTCCAAGGAATAAGGTATTTAGTCCTAGACCTGTCGAGTTAGGTATTTAGTCCTAGCCCTGTCCAAGAAATTAGGTATTTTTAAGTAAAGAATTCAAATTTTTTAATACTTGTATTGTTAGTAGTTGCTAGAAACAAGCATGATCCATCAAAAGCTTTAAGTGGTCAGTGCAGGTGACATTAAACAAAACTTTTAGAGTTTCATCTGTATATAACACAATTTCTTCCTTATGAATCACTCATCACTGAAGCCATTCGTGCCAGCTATATTAAATGGTACAGTACCTTGATTAGCATTGTACACTTGTTCATCCACCATCCGTGCCAGTCCCAAGTCTGCTATTTTAACACTGTAATGATCACCAACTAAAATATTAGCCGCCCGCAGATCCCTATGGATATACTGTTTGCTCTCCAAGTAGGACATGCCTTCTGCAATCTTAAGAGAAAATTTTTTAAATTCTTATTTCTATATGGTGCTGAAGTCCAAATGAAACTTCTAAGACCTTAAAAGTTAAAAAATTCCAATTAATCTTGTGCAAACTGTCTCTAATGCTCCTAGTGAAGAGTAAATTATAAGAATCAATATCCTATACTACTTTAAACCAAATAATTGTATTGGTCAATTTACAAAGTGAAAATATCCAAATATCATTGACCAGTATTTCCATATTAACTTTTCAGTTTATGCACAAAAAAAAATTTTTTAACATGGTACACATGGCAATGAAAAAAAAAAAAAAAAAAAAAAAAATTTATTAAAAAAATAAATCTCAGGTGTGCCAGGAATATCTTCAAAATATATAATCTTGAAATTAAAATTTAAAAAACAACAAAAAACAGTGATTATTCTAGATTACAAATATCACAACTATTTCTTATTGATATCTATTTAAAATTGTGCCTAGTTAGTAAGTTACCTGTGAATTCACAGTAATAAGTTGGGTAAATTTAAGTTTCTTCCCTGTGTCTGAACGAAGGAAATCTAGAAGTGCCCCATGAATCATCAGTTCTGTTATAATAAAAAATGGCTCATCCTCTGACACGACTGCCATCAACTAGAGCAGAATAGAGGAATAAACAGGTTTTACTGTTAATGATCTTAGAAATTTTTTTTTAAAAAGTGTAAAAAATTGACCCTTGCAAAACAGTCAACAGAGGAAAACCCCACCTGAACACAACTAGGTTAATCACAACATAAATTTAATTTTTGCAACATTAAGCAGTAAAAGTAAATCTAAATTTACCTGAACAATTCTTTCATGGGTCAACGTGTGCAAAAATCTAAATTTACCTGAACAATTCTTTCATGGGTCAACGTGTGCAAAAATCTAAATTTACCTGAACAATTCTTTCATGGGTCAACGTGTGCATAAATCTAAATTTACCTTAACAATTCTGTCATGGGTCGATGTGTGCATAAATCTAAATTTACCTGAACAATTCTTTCATGGGTCAAGATGTGCATAAATCTTAATTTACCTGAACAATTCTTTCATGGGTCAAGATGTGCAAAATTCTAAATTTACCTGAACAATTCTTTCATGGGTCAACGTGTGCATAAATTTGGCCTCTTGTAAAAAAGCCTCAGATGACATCGTGTTTGGTTTTAATTTTTTCACAGCAACATCCACAACTTTTCTAAATTTCCCTGGCAAAGAAACAAAAAACAAAAATAAATAAATTCAAGCATCAATTTCTTAAATTGAACAAACGTTTTGAACAAACGTAGATACTTCGATGAAACAAGGGAGACTACTATTTTTTTTGTATCGGAAATGGGCGTCGGCGCCGAAAAATCCGAGTTTTTAATTTTCCGATGTGTGTGTCTATTTATTATTAAATTAGTTCTTTCCACATAGATTTGAGTTCCGTTTCCGGCCTTATAATTTGGAAGACATCTTGGCCTACATTTCTAGCCAGCTATTTTGCTTTTTTCAATCGACCTTTATTTTGAAAATCTTTGGTATATATAAGGCATCTTCGCATACAAAATTTTTTGTGAAATAATAAGATAAGGTCCTTTTTGATTAAATCTGTATGAGCATTAGATATTGATCTATATCTGTGCCAAGTTTCATTGATGTAGGTCGTGTCTCACGTTTGTTACACTTGTCACAGTGACCCATATCACCATAAGGTGGCTCAGCCTAATTTCGACATGGCGTGGGCCACGCCCCCTTTTTAATGGCGGAAGTTGCCGATACTTAGGAAATATTTAATTATTACCACTATATACATCAAAATATTTTATATTTTGTGTTTCAGAATGCATTTTGAAGACATTTAAACTGGAAATGTTTTAATTTGAGCTTTAAAAACCCTGCAGAGTCCATATTATAAATGATCAGAATTTTCCCTGTGCAACACGTTGTCATTGGCAACCATTCACAGCCACTTGCATAACGGCTACGTCGTAGTACTATCTCAGAGTTTCATTCATAAGAGTTTGCCGTGTGCAAAAGCTATTAAACCATTGGTCAGGGAAAGCTTTTATTAATTATTCATGTGCCAAAGTTGAAAGTTTAAAATAAGTCGACCCTAAACAGTATTTTAGCGATAGGGAATGCGTTGCCTTATATAAACTATATAGGCATTGCGCATGACGCGATCAGTGGAATGAGGTCACAGAATGTGGAGATGCAGTCCATGTTAAAAAATGACAAACCAAGTCGTACTTTAAAAATTCATAACTTTAAAACTACAACAGCTAAAAATATGATTTTGGTGTTATAATTCTGTTTAAAATTAGCTCTATTCAGCTGTGCCATTGGTTGATTTTTAAAAAATGTTTACATTTTTGACCAAAGTATCTAAACAAACGTTTTAAAAAAAATATGTATAATATTTAACACTAACAACTTGTAATATTGAAAACCCAGGGAAAATTAGACCCTAAAGACCCATAAAGATCTGGTGTAGACAGAGACCTGGTGCAGACATAGAGAGAGGGATCTGGGCAGTAGAAAAGTGACACTGAAGGCAACTCTGACTGAACCAGCAGATTAATAATGGTGGCCATTGTTTGGCTGTTGCCTCAAGCACTGAATGAGTCAATCTAATTACCGGTATGTGAAATTACTCAAAATACAAAATTACTTACACTGAAATCAAAATGTATGCATTGTTTGAAATAATTTAGAAAATATTTAGAAGACCAAAGAAATTGTTTAACATTCTCTCTAATTTTTCTTCAGGTCTTTAGCACAAGACACATTATTCTTGGCTATATCTATAAGCTTATGTTAGAGTTCAGGTCTCTAGCACAAGACACATAAAAACACAGTGTAACATGTGCCAACCGTTATTCTTGGCTACATCTATAAGCTTATGTTTGAGTTCAGGTCTCTAGCACAAGACACATCCAAACACAGTTTAAAACCCATTTTTTAAAAAAAAAATTTTTTTTTTATTAGCTAAATATGAAACACTTTATCAGTTCAGCTTCCTGCAATAAACATCATTTAGAGTTGCAAGGTTTATGTGTAAATTTGACCTTTGTGTGTGCATTTGACCTTTCTGTGTACATTTGACCTTAGTGTGTACATTTGGCCTTTGTGTGTGCATTTGACCTTAGTGTGTACATTTGACCTTTGCATCACTGTTGATAACAAACAGCTTCAGCTTAATGTCAAGAAGCAAGCTTACCCTTCCAGACTTCACCAAAACATCCGGCCCCTAATTTGCTGACAAGATTAACAGCATCTCTGCTAACTTCTAAATCTCTGAAGATAAGTGCCGGAGGTATGCGAGGGCAAGGTATCGTCAGAGGACAACATAAACCGGTGGCATTTTCTGTTGGTAAATAAAACAAAATTGAACAGTCAGTATCCAGCTGTTAATCCTTTTTTAGCCACTTCAACAGTAAAGGAAGCCACTGCACTCTGTCGCACATAAAGACAGCCACTGCACTCTGAGACACATAAAGACAGCCACTGCACTCTGTCAGACATAAAGACAGTCACTGCACTCTGACACACATAAAGACAGCCACTCCACCCTCTCGCACATACATTAACAGGAAAGGAAGCCACTGCACTCAGACGCACATAAAGACAGCCACTGCACTCTGAGACACATAAAGACAGCCACTGCACTCTGTCAGACATAAAGACAGTCACTGCACTCTGAGACACATAAAGACAGCCACTGCACTCTGTCGCACATAAATACAGTCACTGCACTCTGATGCACATAAAGACAGCCACTGCACTCTGTCACACATAAAGACAGCCACTGCACTCTGTCACACATAAAGACAGCCACTGCACTCTGTCACACATACTTGTTTTGTAGTGTTCCACCAGGTGAAAGAGATCTTCAAACTGCCTGTTAGGACTAATATAAAATTCTCCATTGTCCATGGATTTGATGCGATAATGTTTGACTGTAGGATCCTCCTTAGAAGAACTTGCATGAAGGACCGATAATACATAGGTGGCTTTATCTGCCCAGAGCAAATTTAAATCAAAAGATAATTTCTGCCATATTTAAATGAATCAAATATACTAGTTAAGTTTAGTTGTCCATGTTTTCATACGGGCTCATTATTTGATCTATAATATTGTAAAGCAATATATTTCAAATATGAACTAGTTTTTTTTCTAACTTATGTAATACTAACATATAGCCCTGTTCTAAAGTAGCGAGTGTGATACTAACATATAGCCCTATCCTAAAGTGGTAAGTGTAATACTAACATCCAGCCAAGATCTAAAGTAGTAAATGTAATACCAACATATAGCCATGATCTAAAGTAGTAAATGTAATACTAACATATAGCCATGATCTAAAGTATTAAATGTAATACTAATATATAGCCATGATCTAAAGTAGTGAGTGTAATACTAACATATAGCCATGATCTAAAGTATTAAATGTAATACTAATATATAGCCATGATCTAAAGTAGTGAGTGTAATACTAACATATAGCCATATCCTAAAGTGGTAAGTGTAATACTAACATATAGCCAAGATCTAAAGTAGTAAATGTAATACCAGCATATAGCCATGATCTAAAGTAGTAAGTGTAATACTAACTTAAAGCCATGATCTAAAGTAGCAAGTATAATAGTAACATGTAGCCATGATCTAATGTAGAGAGTGTAATAGTAACATGTAGCCATGATCTAAAGTAGTAAGTATAATAGTAACATATAGCCATGATCTAAAGTAGTGAGTGTAATACTAAGACGTTAACTGGCTCACCTGTCGCAGGTCTGATTAAAAATGTCCCATTTTTGTGACCTGGCAGAAGTAACTTTTTTTCAGCATCATGGCGCTCATAATCATACCACCAACTTTTAAACAGAGGAAAAACAAAACGTTATGTCAGTTGGCATAAACTATACACGACTACAAGACATTTCAGATACTTGAACAAACGGCTATGTCAGTTGGCAGAAACTATACACGACTACAAGACATTTCAGATACTTGACAGGGAGATTAAACAACCAATAAAAACAAAGTTTTTTTTCCTTATAAATCTTTCATGTGCATTTTTGTTTCCATTTTGGATGAGTGGTTTTGATCAAACTTAGTGCACGTGAAACCTCACAGACTAAAGATCTATTTCAACCCAAATACGTCACAGATACAAAGCACGTAGCAACAGATACACACTTTATCTCCAAACCAAAACACACAACCATTCAACAAATCATGAACATTCCTTCCCCCCTTGGAAATCAGGAAAAACAGAGTTTCGGCGTTGGGGGTGGGGCTGAAAATTTGATGGAATGTTCTGTCATCGGCAACGAGTATTTAAGCCAGGTTTTAGCTCGATAGGATGATGGAAAGTGGGTCATTTGGCCCTCCCAAGATTTAGCCACAAACACTCGAACAAAAGAGAAGTGAATATAAAGTATTTAAAAAAGAAACAATTTCGTGACAGGTTTCATCCGATATGGTCTGTCAGCTCACAACTCAATAATTCCAATGTTCCAGATTAAATGTAATAATTTACCTCTTTGGGGTTTAGTCACAGTAATAAAGTAATTTGTATTTTACTAAAAGTAAGAAGTTTCTCACTCTTGACTCTGTGGGGTCTGATCATCCTTAATGACGTAGTTGCTGGGGATGTATCCCGTGTTCTTACTTTTCAGATGTGTGGCCAGCCACCAGTCATCCTCATCTGTTAACCTTCAACGGCAAGTACAACAACGCAATTATTGAGCGAGGGCATTTTTATGGTAGCTTTGTTTAATTTATGAACTATATTGATAAGTGTGTTATAGTTCCTTGAAAATGTATATGCATCTTTAGCCAGGTATGTTATAGTTACTTGAAAATGTATATTCATCTTTAGCCATGTATGTTATAGTTACTTGAAAATGTATATTCAAGTATAGCAAGGTATGTTATGGTAACTTGAAAATGTATATTCATCTACAGTCAGATATTTTGTAGTTACTTGAACATATATTCATCTATACCCACATATTTTATTGTACTTAAAAATGTATATTCATCTATAGCCACATATTTTGTAGTACTTAAAAATGTATATTCATCTATAGCCACATATTTTGTAGTACTTAAAAATGTATATTCATCTAAAGCCAATTATTTTATAGTATTTGAAAATGTTTATTTATCAAACTTATCGACTTACGCAGATCCATCCACCTCTAGAAGATCTCCTTTCTTGAATGATAAGTCATCATTACTGACACCACCAAAGTCGTAGAGAGCACGCACTGAAATTATTGTTCACCAGTTATGAGCAGTTCAAAAGCAGCTCATTAACATTAGACATTAAGCTTAAACAATGTTCACAAGTAAACACATCATTGAAAGATATATTTCTCTTAAAAGTTATCCAATTTTTTAAAGAAGAAATTACAGAATGACTGATCTTACCTTTTATTTTTGAACTGGTGGAACTGATGGAAGGTGGAATGACAGGTAGTGGTCTGTTCTGTGTTGACTTTGAATTGCCTGGGCTTGATGGTTCATCATTAATTGCAGAAGTGTTTGAAAAGTTTCGATTACGTTTGTTGACTTGTTTGAGCCTGTTAAGCCCAGCGGTTAATTTGTTACCCATGGTAGGATCATACAACGAATTTTACCTGTGTGGGACAAATACAAGTGTTTTGAAGAATATACTTTTAGTGGCAATTAATTTAATAATCACCTGGGCACCATTTCTTGTGGTGGTTTAATTATCATCTGGGCACCATCTCTTGTGGTGGTTTAATTATCATCTGGGCACCATTTCTTGTGGTGGTTTAATTATCACCTGGGCACCATTTGTTGTGGTGTTACAATTATCACCTGGGCACCATTTCTTGTCGTGATTTAAATATCACCTGGGCACCATTTCTTGTGGTAATTTAATTATCACCTGGGCACCATTTGTTGTGGTGTTATAATTATCACCTGGGCACCATTTGTTGTGGTGTTGTAATTATCACCTGGGCACCATTTATTGTGGTGTTATAATTATCATCTGGGTACAACAGCGAGAATGAAAGTGAAACTGTTGGTTTGTTTTAATTCAAAGATCTCATGAGTTTTCCTGTGAGACCAATCATTGAATACACATGTTTCCATAGACCAGTGGTGGGCAAATTTTTTTTGCAGGGGGCCCGCATGGAAATTAACCCCCCCCCCCCCCCCCTTACAATTTATCAGGAATCTAGAGTTACAGATTATAGTGAAATTAACAAGTTACTAGCTAACAGAATGGACAGTGACAGTCTGTTATCTGAAGTTGCATATTAGCAAAATGTTTAATCAAATTTGTGTAGCTTCAAACAGTTCTTAAAACTTTAACCTTGTTTTCCCAAAGGTCTTTGGGGTGGAAGTTTGACTGCTCCTGCTATATATGTATTTTTTCAAGGATAAAGCTAAATCTATTAATGACTTGTTTTTAAAAAAAAAAAAAATTGAGTGAAGTTACATTAAAAACAAAAGTAATATTTCAACAATTTGTGCACTAACATATTTTAAATTTTTTAAAAATTGTTCATGAAAATATAAATACAACTAAATATGAATACAAGTAAAATTGAATACAAGAGGAAATGAATACAACTAAATCTAAGAGAAAGTACCAACAGCTATTACCACTGAACACATGAAGCTGGACAGAATGCACAGAATTGTAGTAGGTAATGCTCCAGTGATTTAGGGACAAAAACACTTGACAAAAGAATTGAGCTGAATAAATTTTAGGTATCCATAACACAATTTCGTTAAATAAACAATCTTCACAAGTCTTTTGACTATACTATCTTATTTCTACCTTCAACAGGAAGTGAAATTCAGTGCCCTGCCTATATATTTAAGCCACCTTACCTGGTGTGTAAGAGAGGAAGGCCCCATGTCAGTTGGCTTATCGCCATAATCATTCAGGAAGTAAAATATCCTTTAAAATAAATCATCTCAAAGAATTGCTCCCCCTATGGCTCTGTGCTTGAAAGTTGCCCTTACACACCAGTGTGCAGCAGCAGTGCTTAAGGTGTGTGGCCAGATTTAGCTACTTTAATCAGTTACACCCAGCACTGTGAGCAAAACTGTAGACATGTTTAGGCCTTGACTTCTTCACATGAACAATAGACATCTGAACAGTTAGGAGTTGAATTTATTTTAATCATGTTTCATGAAACTCTCAGAGTGGCAATATTGAAATCATTTTACGATGCAGCTCAATAACAAAATTCAAATATCATTTTTCGCCATTAACAGAGAATTCAATTTAAATTTACTCATTGAATTCTTCAGACATTTTTTTTTTTAAAGATGAAAAGAACTTGATATAATAAAAATCCTTCATTTAAAAAAAGGGGGAGTTGTGGCACACACCTATACCCCTGTCATTATTCAAGTAAAACTCAAATGTATTCCAAATGTTGTTTTTTAAATTTTAAACTTTAACATACAAATTTTAGTTAAAAATAAGCACCTTTAAAGAACCCAACTTTTTGTTACAAATAAGTTCCTTTAAACAACACAACTTTTTGTGACAAGTAAGAGCCTTTAAACAACACAACTTTTTGATACAAGTAACAGCCTTTAAACAACACAACTTTTTGTTACAAGTAAGAGCCTTTAAACAACACAACTTTTTGTTACAAGTAAGAGCCTTTAAACAACACAACTTTTTGTTACAAGTAAGAGCCTTTAAACAACACAACTTTTTGTTACAAGTAAGAGCCTTTAAACAACACAACTTTTTGTTACAAGTAAGAGCCTTTAAACAATACAACTTTTTGTTACAAGTAAGAGCCTTTAAACAACACAACTTTTGTTACAAGTAAGAGCCTTTAAACAACACAACTTCTTGTTACAAATTAGCTTCTTTGAACCACAAAACTTTTTGTTACAAAACAAATAAGTTCCTTTAAACAACACAACTTTTTGTTACAAATAAGTTCCTTTAAACAACACAACGTTTTGTTACAAAACAAATAAGTTTCTTTAAACAACACAACTTTTTGTTACAAATAAGTTCCCTTTAAACAAAACAACTTTTTGTTAAAAATAAGTTCCTTTAAACAATACAACTTTTTGTTACAAATTAGCTCCTTAGAATCACACAACATTTAGTTACAAAGCAGCTGCTTTAAACTATACAATTTTAAATTATAAATGAACTAAAAATGTGAAGTAGTCAAACAATAAATGTGTCATTTCAGCTTCCTAAAGAATGTAAAAAGTTGTTCAAGTGAAATTTTATTGCCATTGTAAATTATCTCCCATAACAGACCATGTTATCTAGAGAATCAAACAAAATAAATAAAGATAAAATCAGTTTATGATTTATTCAATACCAAGTACCAAAAAAATAACCATTTTTTGGGTACCTGATTTTTTAATTAATTTTTTTTTAAATCTAAGTGTGTGGGCATGTCCAAGAGTAGCACTTTCACACAAATGAAAGAGGAAAACAAGTAAATTGAAGAGCAATTTAAGGGGCCAAAATGTTGCTTACATGCTGTATTGTTGGGGATCAAAGTTCCTGGGGTCAATCCATTTTGTTTGGATGCTAGTTTATATACGATAAATATTGAACAATTTTTTTTTAAAAAATGAGAATTTATAATGTCAATTCCCAGTGAGGCGGTATGTTACTAACCAACTCCTATCTTTTTGGCCTCTTGGGCTGTATAATTGATACATGTCTGGCACAGACCCTACATAAAGTTTTAAATGTCTGGCTCAGACCCTACATAAAGTTGTACATATCTGGCATAGACCACACAAAACAAATGTTTGACTTAAATATCATCCTTATCAAACAATTCTTTAAAATTCATACTTTTTGTTAGATAAAACCATCAGCTAAATAATATTACTTATTTGCCTTTGATGAATAAATTAAAATTAACTCAAGTCTGAAGATTTTTTGGGGTAAAAATTTCAATTATAAAATAATGTATATGATTAAATGAATCCCCTTGTGGTGTCAATGTGGCTTAACAGGCACTGGTCTCAACTTGGCTTAACAGGACCTGGTGTAAATGTGGCTTAAGAGGGTCCCACCCCCTGAGTTCTGGTAAAATAGGCAACAGTTACTACAGAAAACTTATACATGAAACTCATTCAACATGGGAACTTATACATTCAACTCATTCAGCAATGAGTAGCCATTATTCGCAACGATTAGAAATGATTAGCAATGATTGTTGAAATGACAAATGGATTATTGGCATTGAATCATAGGATATGTGTGGGTTTACCTTGTGATGAAGCAAGAATGTTGTCTGTCTCTCAACCAAGATGTATCGGGTTCAAATATTATGAGCCAAAATTATAACTACAGTGCTTTTTGCACTTAATTCCCAGTCTGGTTACAGAGTCTTTAGTATTGACACTGAAACATGGCTTAGAGCAGTGGTTCTCAACCTTCCTAATTCAGTGACCCTTTAATACAGTTCCTAAGGGTTGTGGCGACCCCCAACCGCAAAATTATTTTCGTGGCTACCTCTTAACTGTACAGTATATGTGTTTACTGATGGTCTTAGGCGACCCCTGGGAGAGGGTTGTTCGACCCCCAAAGGGGTCAGGACCCAAAGGTTGAGAACAGCTGGCTTAGAGGGTATTTACTGTTAGGATCATCCTAAATCTAAGGGCACCACCAGCCAATGTTCCCAATCTATGGATTGTGACAACCAAAATGAGGTTATGACCAGTATTTCAAAATTATCTTTTCAGTTTCAGCAAGGGTAAATGCCATGAAAAAACTCTGCAGTTGGCAGAAAGATGTGACCCACTCTCGTTCCTACGCCACTGACTCTTAATTAATAATAATATTGGGAATATGGCATTGATTTATTGGACTAAGTCAAACGACATATAGAGGTTTAACCACTTAATAATGAAGCCATTTTACTATTACGTTTAAGATAATACAAGTTTGTAATTTCTTAAAAGTTTGAAAGAAAGGGCTATAATAATGTTTATTCATAATTAATGTCATGCTAACCTTTCCCAATCTTTAAAAATAATAGGCTAATAGACATAAACCAATGAAGTGAGTGGAAATAAGTAAATTGGACTCAATTATTTTTAGTTTTTATTTGCTTGGGTATGTGATAGGTCTATTTCATCCAACCCAATCATTTTACAGATCTGATCAATTAAAATATATGGAAATATGTGTTAAATTATTATTTTGGAAAAAATTTAAGTTCATTGCGAGATGAACAAGGGGGTACGACATTAGAAATTAATATGGTTCAGGGATTTGCAAAAAGTGTGTGTGGGTGGGTGGGGGGTGTAACGTCCCAGGGGTTCTTTTAATAATGTTTATTACCAACTTAATAAAATTGTTAAGTGTGTCACAGGTGGGATGGACACAATTTTGAAATTTTTCCAAAGGCAGCACAAAATACACCACAGAATGTATGGGTGCATTTTATGAGTATAGCAATATCCCAATGTCCAAATATGTTACACACTGGAAAACTGAAATATATTATATATTGAATAGTAAATGAAGATGTCTTCAATGGTGTAATAATATTAATAAGGCTGGCGTTGGGTAAGGCTAGTATTGCTGTCAGCATAAATGTGATTCGTAGATTCCTTTCTCACATTGGCTAGAGCAACTTTATTGTCTCCCTCAGGTATGCAGCAAGACCCACCACCTACATCATTCCCTTCACTCGCACTGTATGAGTTGTGGGTTTTTACATATGCTGTATATAGCACAACAAAAATTATAGAAATGTTAAAGTTGTAATTTGAAGACAATGATATGTAGTCAGCAAAAGTAAAAGTGGAAAAAGGATGTGTAACATAAGCATAATACATTGTGCTATGGGAAACTGAATTACACATGTCAATTCGTATTAATAATATGATCAATAATACAGGCCTTTGCCTAATTAAAATAGAGCGAGTAGGCCTATTGCCTGGCAATTATTAAAATTATAATTAGTATTTACAGTCGTAGGCCTAAGCCTAACTAATAAATAATTATAACTCAGTTATTTAATTGTTTACCCACAAACTGACATAACAGCCAATCATTGCTGTTATGTAAACTTCTGTGGTGTTAAGGCCTATATAATGGGCCTCTACTGGAATTAATTATTAATAGCATAAATATGAATTAGAAGTTTTTACATTTTTTAAAGGGGGATAACTCTAATAAATTATATTTACTGCCTTTTTATAGATAGCTAAGCTAAATATTTCATGAGCTCATGTTTTGTTAAAATTTTCAATCCAACTTGTAGGACTCAGATGTTGGCCCTGCAAAACAAACCCGTAATTTATTTCAATTATTTCTTTATGGAAGTAATATTGAAGATAGTTCTGTTGGCAACACTCATGGTAGAGATCATTACCATAATTATAATAGAGTTGGCACTAAAGAAGTTCAAGTTCTCATAGTGGAAATAGTGGAGAATAGTGTATTAATGTATTAGTGTATTAAAAAAAAAAAAAAAAAAAAAAAAAAAAAATAATTTATTTCAATTATTTCTTTATGGAAGTAATATTGAAGATAGTTCTGTTGGCAACACTCATGGTAGAGATCATTACCATAATTATATTAGAGTTGGCACTAAAGAAGTTCAAGTTCTCATAGTGGAAATAGTGGAGAATAGTGTATTAATGTATTAGTGTATTAAAAAAAAAAAAAAAAAAAAAAAAAAAAAAAATAGTGTATTAATGAATTTAATAGGCTTTATTTAAAGAAATATGTAGGTTACTATGAATTATTTTTTTTTATCATCTTCTAGCCCAAATAACTTTATATTTATAAAACCGAAAGATTTGTGTCTGAAAAATGTATTTATATAATAAATAGGACCCACAAATGAGTATCTTTATATAAAGATAAACAGTAGCACAATTGTAATCACTGTTGAAAGGTCAAGGTCATATTCATTTCACATAGTTCACAGAATTCTAACATTTTATTCCTTGTTCAATTTACTCTCAGAATATCTATAATATGGGTCTCAGGATTCATTTTCTATCAGTTTTAGATTTATATATATACAAAATTACTAAAAAGTGTTGTGACTCCACAACAAATTGGCATGTGACAGTTCGTGGGTTAACCCCCATGGGATGGCTAGGCCGAACTATTGATCCAGGTTAGAATGGCGAAAAAAAAAATGCTGATCTATTGGCCCGATAATTCAAGCCTCAAAATTGGCTGGCTGGTCTTTGAACCAGCTAATCAGATTTCTTCTTGCATTTCTTGCTCATCTAAAATTTTAGTGGCGGCATCCATGTGTTGTTATTTTGTATCAATTTTTGTGTACCCACAGACCTGCTTACCCTCAAACTATTAAAATCGTACAATATCATTCAATATATTTATAAATAGTAAAAAATAAACATAGAGTATATATAATGTATACATCTCAAAATCGTACATTGTACGCCAAAGTTGTAAGAGTAAACAGGTCTGTACCCAGTACATTAAAATATGTGACAAAATATGTCAAAAGGCATAAGCAGCCCCAGGGGAATATTCTATGTAGTTTTTCAGTTCATATTAGTTCATTCAATTCCCTACAACAATAAATATTGTTTTATTTTTGTAAAGTAATTAGTTTATTTATTTTTTAGCAATATGAGTGCCGAGCATGTAAAAAAGGCTCTGTCTTCTTGGCACAGGCATAAGCAGCCCCAGGGGAATATTCTATGTAATTTTTCCGTTCATATTAGTTCATTCAATTCCCTACAACAGTAAATATTGTTTTATTTTTTTAAAGTAATTAGTTTATTTATTTTTTAGCAATATGAGTGCCGAGCATGTAAAAAAGGCTCTGTCTTCTTGACACAGACACTCCAAAAAGGCTCCATCTCAAAAGTAAAAAAAAGTGTTAAAAAATATAATTGGAATATTGGTCTAATATTCAAGTTAACCCTCAAGTTAATCACTTTTGTCTGTTACTACTCATAAAAAATAATTAGTATTAATAATTAAATTATAAAAATTGTAAACAGTGGTCTGAGTGGTTTGGGAATAGTAAACATGGTGACATGGTGAGGTGAGAACTCAAACTACACTAGACTAAAGTTACACAACACCTACAATGAATACGCACCTGAACTGCACTTTTACCACACTGTCTACATGCTACAGTGACAGTACCCGAGTACAACTGTGTCACTATTACTATTAATTACTGCCCACCCAGTCCACCACTGTCACCGTTCCTCGTTTTCCTTTTATATTCATTTCAAATTTTTGGTGCAATCAATTAATAATCAAGCTTACCTTCAAAACTGGATTTTAAAATGTTTACACTCGTCTCACACTTTTTTTTATTAAAGACACATCCTGTTTTAAGTCAATGATCCTATGACTCAATTTTCCGTCACACTTTATAACTAGGCTATATCTTTTTTTGTCATCTAAATTTATAAGACGCGGACTCCACTGGCCCAATAACTGGACATTTCCAAGTAAACAAAGGGACTTTCTGGGTTATACCTACATTTGAATGTCGTAAAATACTTTCAGACCATCCCGTTAGCCTTTGAAAGGGTCTCAAATTGTTAATATTCAAGTAATAATTTGAATAGCATTTAGAGACATGTTAATATTTAAAACGTCGATCACATATTATATTTATTTAAAATTATGAGTAATTAAGTATACGAGACTTAAGTGGAATTCGATTGAATGGTAAGAAATTTAATTTTTAAAAGTTAAAATTTTAAAAGTAATTTAGGCCTACCGCTTAACGTTTATCTTATTTTACGACATATATCTCTTAAGTCAAAATTAAAATGGCGACCGGATCGGCTCGCCCGGTCCGTAATCTAAAAGCTGGGCGATATCGGGGTAAGCTTTCTAACGTATATTTATCTATGATAAATAAAATCGAAATGTTGTTATTTTAGTGCAGGTAAATAAATCCTCTGTTTTTTCTACCCAGTTCGACACGAAAGTGCTGAAGATGTTGTCATAAAACTGGACCACAGTAGAGGTGATTTTAATTATTTATCTTTTTAAAATTTGTTTGTTGGCGTTATATTTATTATAAAAAGTGTGTATAACCTAAGCCTAAGACTATCGTTTTTATATTTAATTATATCATATTAAGACTACCTATGCCTTACCAAATTTAGCTATATTTGCAAACTATTTAACATGGAATATGATTAAGGAAACCAGTCTAGAAATTAGTGCAAAAATTTGTTTGTCAATGTTTAGTCTCGTCTCCCCACCCCCCCCCCTCCCCACTTTTATCAATTCAAAGTCTATGCCTATATAATTCTATTATATTGACATTTTATTTAGTCCTATTTAATTTATTAATGAGACAATTATTATTTTTGTCATTGCATATGACTTTTCAACTTATCATCTTTCTTATTAATCTTATGTATGTCCATTGCCATTAGAATCTAGATTTAAATTCAAGGGTAATTTCTAGATTCTAGTCATCAGTAAAAAATCAGTTTAAACTTAAAATTAAAATTTAGAAGTTATTCTTAGTAACTAGTAGTGGTAGGACTAATACTAATAATAATAGTATCAATTCTAATTTTTAACTGTAAAAATTTAATCATTTAGGCTTATTAGTTATTAGATTTAGGCTAATTTACGAATACTAATAAAGTGATAGACATAATAGTAATAGAAGAAGATGAAATCAGAATATTAGTATTATTTAGTATTATTGTTTTTAACAAATTTAGTTTGCTATTAAAACATTTTGCAAAATTATGATTAGGAGACTATAAATAAATGTCATCACTTAGTAGTCTTAGATGAAAAATTCATTGACATATTAATTAGTAGACAAGGTAGGGATAACAACACTAGTCCACGCACCGTTCTGCGCATGTCCTAAAATGTCGAAAAAACGTGTTCTGCAATATGGCGTACAGCAACACAGTATCATTGGAAAATTGCAGACTACGTCACCTTTGTTTATTAAATAATTGCTTTCCTCATCACTGACATATCAGTTTTTGTGTTCCGGTCATATATTGATTTATGCTACGATATTTTTTTTTGCATCACGGGCAGTATTATTATGATGACTCGGTTAGTATATAAATCGCTTAAATACTTTTTTACAAGTAAAGCCACCAAAATACGGTTTAGTGCTCCCTAATCTACATTCATTGTAAGAGTTTTTTTCATTTGTTGAGTTATTATCGTTGAGCTCTCGATAAAAAGTTATGCAACCCGCGAATAAGTGGGGGGTATGAAATTATTATTATTTTTTTATTTTGAGCGAGAAGCCAGAAATGGCTGCTATCACTGTTATTCGTTAATGTTAAATCCTTAAACATCTAAATAATTTTAAGACGTTTAAAATGAATCATTTTAAGAAAAGATTATAAGCAAACTTGAAAAGTTTATGTAGTAACCAAGGGTTGGTTTTAAGTTTTATTTGTTACGTTAAAAATTGTGTAGGGTACCAGAACACAGTTTATAGTTCATTTATTATTGAATCAATATTTAATAGTTTTACAATAGTAATATCGATAATAATAATCGTTTTTCTCTTATTAATTATTTCAGATATTACTAAAATTAGGCCTACTTATCATTATCAGTTATAATTATAACTATAAACAACTGTTATTATAATCTTATAATTGTCTATTTAGGCCTTAGCTTAATTTTTCTTACTAATAATTTTTATCTATAATTACATACTTTCAATTTTATAAATAAAAAAGACTACTTACCTACTTAAAATTAACACAAGCATAATAAAATTAGTTAAAATTCAATAAATAATAATAAATATGGACATATGGTGTTTGTTTTTTTTTCCTGTATAAATATTGATTTTCCCAATTTTTCTGTTCACTTTTTTCTGAACATACCCACAAATAAATTTATAAAAAAATAAAAGTCTTAATGTTATATAAAAGTTTTGTTGTTTATTATACTGTATATTGCATTGAGAATGTCTCCTGAAAATTTGGTAGCATTATCTTTTAAAATCAAAAAGTTTTGGTTAAAATAAGGCAGAAATTTTGAAAGTGGTTCACATGTTTTTTCAGTTTAATACTAAGATAAAGAAGGGGGTGTTTAAAAATCACCAAAAAAAATCATAACTCCACTTCTATAAAAGATTTAAAGATAAAATTGGTGTTGTTGTAAAGCTTATAGCTGGCCCTTTAAAATGATGTATCATTCATGGCAATTTGACTATATTTAAATTTTGTGTCAAAGTACCTAGACAAGGCTTAGTAGGCTAGATTCACTGGCATTGGCAGCTCCTTTTTCTATATATTCAAAGCACCTGAGCAGATTTTTATGAAGAGAAGTTTCGGAGGGGGGCGGTGCCTTGAAATTGAAAGCACCTTAGTTGTGCCATGGTCATTTGTGTATTGCTAGTCATAGTTAGTACTGCATATTAACTATTAGTATTAACCAACTTATTTCCCTACTTATCACAGAATAATGTCGGTAATGGCTAATTTATCAAGCTTATTTGGAGTTAGACTATAGTTGTAGTAAGCCAATTATATATTAAATGGGTATAGTTTAAGCATGAATAGTATAGTTTTCATTTCCTGTTTGAACTTTTCTTAAAGTTAAACAAACATTAAAAAAGACAATAAATAATAGTTGTTCATGAAGAAGACTTTTAATATTTATATTCATAAACTGTCACAGACATTAGACTGATTCTCAGATTATTCTAGCTGTAAATAATTGTTTGTCCTATTATACTGTTTTTCATTGAATTTGAACGCGTTTCAGATCCAGGAGAAAATGTTAAAGAAATATTAAGGAATGTTGTTGCTCAACATGGAGTTACAAGCAGTCGTAAAACAGCATATCTTAACAGTTTTGTCAAGCTAATTAAATATGTTGGTTATAATAATGGCTTGGGTATACCCATTCCTGACATATTGGCTTGGTAAGTGATGTTGTTATAACTTTTTGTTGTCTGCACGTTCAAATGTTTTACCATATTACATCATTTAATGTCCATTGTTTATCATTTAACCTCTTCAGTGTAAGTAGAAAGCAATCATATTTTAAATCCAGCAATCAGTTGCTATAATATTAATTTTAATTAGAATCAATTAAGCATTAAAGAATAAAATAATTTGGCAATTATTCATTAATTTAATGATACATTTTTTTAAATTCAAAAATTATGTTTTGAAAAGTTACTTTATTATTATAAAAGTAAGGTGAAAGCTTATTTAATATATTTAAAATTTACGAGAGGGTTTGACAATTTCCAGAACCCCAGCCGATAATAACCAAGGCATGATGGTACATAATAATGTAAACTTAGTAGTTAAAATGCTACTAATGGGCATCAGGCTCAAAGTACCACAAACAAATAAGAAGAGGAAGGAAAAATTGGAAGTGTTTTAAAGCACAAATTATCTGCATAAATAATTATTCCTTTACACCATACTTTAGTACAAATGTCACATGTGTTTATGACCTAACATCTAACAAGTTACTGCCCTTGAAGATCAATGCTTGTGATATAATCTGCAGCCTTGAAATCAGTCTTCTGAATGACGCCAAGCAGGTTCGAACAGCATCACTTAGAGTTATTCGCTACCTCTTGCCTTATGAAGAAACTTTGGACACATTCTTACTTTTACATTTTGATTTTTTAGTTGCAAGGTAAATATGATAAATAAAACAAAGTGCATTTAAAAATAATTGTTGTTTAAAATAAGTAAATGCGAAAAGCTAAATAAAAACACCAAATAACATATGATCAGTATTTTCAATGGATCGGATATTATGTTGTAGTTGTTTGAGTGCAGCAGGAGATTTAATATGATGCAGTATTTATAATAATTTAATGTATAGAAATGAGCACGCTTCAATGTTATTACATTATCAATTCCATGTACTTAATGGTCTGCTCAAGTATGGAAAATCAATAGAAAGCAGATAGCTTGACTCTTTCTCTCCGGAATTATTTTCCGTGTTCTGCGTTTTTGTAACGCACTACTATGTTGTCTCTAAACCTTCATAACTTTTTTGTTTTTCATCAGAAAGTGCTAAGTTTGGTATGGAATTAAAGGAGAATGTATGCCCTTTGCGAGCAAACCAGACTTGGGTTTACATTTTCAGACCTGTTTACCCTCAAACTCTTAAAATCGTACAATATCATCACAAAATCAATCAATACATTATCTTAATAGTAAACTAAACATCAGTATATATAATGTATACACCTCATAATCGTTCATTTTACGCCAAAATCGTACGAGTAAACAGGTCTGCATTTTAATAAATAAATGTGATTATCATTTCAGAAAAATAAAAATTAAAAAAAAAACCTACCAACTGTTCACAAAACGCTCATTCCAAGTCACACGAGGAGAAATATATAGTCCAAAGTGTAACAAAAAAGTTTTTTTCTGAACTATATCCATATGTGCATCACACATAATAAAGATCAACTTAAAAAACGAATAAAATTAAACCTCAGAGCACATTATCCATTGTCACCGTCACACAAAAAATTTGCAAAATTTTTTTTACTATTTCCACTAGAAACAATTTGTTGCTATTATAAAATATTTGCACTGTATTCTTGTATGTACTAACATTTATAATGGTAAATGGAACATTTACCATACATTTGTCATATCTTTTCATCTGTATTTAGCTATGGTAAGCCTAAAAACAATTCATATTGATGTGCACTTTAGCTGGGGGAGGGGCTGGTTGTTCATCAGCTGATGAATTACCAATTTCATTATTTCGTTTCTACTTATACTAGTTGTAGGATTATAATCATATTATTCAAAGGAATCAGCTTCTGCATTTGAAATAATAAAATCACTGAATCATCATCAGAGTAATATTTTCAACCGTTATTAGATCGATCACCAGAGGGGTCAGGTCAAGATTTCATGTTTGTAAACAAAAATAAAATGGACAATCAAAACAACCGCTTCAAACAATTCGTTCTTCGTTCAAACACAGAAAACCAGATGTTTATCGCAGGGAAATCATTCTAGAATTGATTTAAAATAACTAAATACCAATAGCTAAGAAAAGAACCGAAATAAACAGGTTTGCCAACGCCGATACGCCAAAATCTTCATTTCAAATTGACAATGGGAGCGTTGTTCCGGAGAGAAAGAGTTAAGTAACAATCACCAAGATGAATTTAGCACAGAGAAAACTGGATTCAAAAATGTTTTTTATGTTTGATCACCAGATGTCTTGATGTTAGTCTTGATAACGAAATTGAACGAATCCATGCAGTAAAGCTGATCAGGCAAATCATCAAATCCGCACCTTTAAAATTTCCAAAGTCGTTGCTGTATGTGTTAGTTGCTATTGGCAATGATGGAGCAAGTGAGAGAGACAGGATGGTCAGAGTGGCACTTGAGACAATATGTGAACTAGGTTTGTTTCCCATTTTTAAAATTTGTGTGACACCCAGGATAAAGTTTCCATCTTCATAAATGATACAGTGCCAGTTGAATTTTTATAGCTAATGATAATAAAAATCTTGAATACTAAAAAAAATCTTGAAAACTAAAAGAAAAACATTTTTCTCCCTCATTTGTGTAAATAATGTGTGAAGCAGTCACCCAATATTAAAAAAATAAAATAATGTCTTAAGATATAATAAAAAGTCACCAGACTTGAAGTTTCCTTTTATTATGGAAAAAATGACCAGCATTTTGAGAGAAGCTTTCATGTTTTCCCACCAAATCTTATTTTAGCTGAGTAGTAGAGGGAGGGAATCGTATTGGATTTACAATTATGTTTCAAGTTATCTTTTTTTAAATTATTATGCTCCACAGCTTTTTCTAATGTTGATCTAGTGGCTAAATGTGGAGGCATACAGACACTGATCTGGAACATATTGGACTGTCACCAGTATCCACGACTTAACGAAGCATTAACTTCCACTATCATATTTCTGCTCAATCATCCCCACACCCGACACTTCATCCGTCCACAGGTGGATCTAGAGGTCAGTGGATTGTAGTTATGGACTCTTCAATAATTTAATGTTCTATAAATTTACATTCCTCAACTCTTTTCAATTCTCTTATATAAAAAGCATAACTATATATGCCGGTTATCTTTTCTCACAAAATTATTTTCTTTTTCCAAAAATAACAAAGTGAGGTGATATGTGGTGGATAAGAGATAATGAAATTTTTTTTTTAACTGATCGGGGCAGAGATAAATAAAATAGTCTATTTATTTCAAATTATCTGACAGGATATTGGATTTTCTTATGTGAACAGTAAAATAAAAACAGATTGTAAAGACAATCCAATATTGTTAAACTATACAATTCATTCCTTTTGGGAGCAGTTGATAAATTGATATCTCATCCCAAGGAAATCAAAACGGTACTGGATAACCCCTTTTTACATTTGCTAATCTTAGTAATATTGCCAGCTATAATCTCTGCAGAATTGTTGAAATGTTGAAAAGAAAGCTACCTAATCGCTAACTCTAAATTGATTTCATAGAGGAACTTGTTTGAGCATTGGGTGGATTACTTAAACTGATATTGTTCCAAGTGCCTTAAATAAAATTTCACAATATTCAAAAGAATGCATCCATTAGTTCCTTAATATACAGATTTAAAAAGAAATTGTAAAGTGTGGTATAAATTTGGAATCCAAAAAAGAAAAAAAATGTTTTAAATATTAAAAATCCACAATAAAAAGTAGCATATGTGACACTCACCTTTGCTTTAAAAAAAACAAAAACTAAGAATGAGTAACATAAATTTTAAATTTTCTACTGATATGTTTTGTTGTGTGTAAATAATTTTAACCTATATTTTTTGTGAATACTTTGTGGAGTGGTTGTGATTTTAAAAAAATTATTTCCCCTTTTTGACAAATTTTGCAAAATCTTCTATTTTTTTGTCAAATGCTCATAAAATGTCCTGATTTCGTCATATGACATACAAAAAAATGAATTTTCTTTTTGAATAAGCAGATTTTATGAAAAATTCCAGGTAGTTATTTAAACTAATTATGCATTATTTTTCTCACAACCTCTAAGTGTTGAACTCATATGTTTAGAAAAACATTCTTTAAACCCTCATGCATTTCCCCACACATTGATACATAAAATCTTGAACTTTCTAAATGGGTTCTAAAAGTTATTAAATCTTCTGTAAAGTCACTTGAAATCTCAAGAAAAATGTGAAAAGTTAAAGGAAAGTAAAGAGTGAAAAGTTTAGACTAAAAATCATGGCAAACTAATGAAAATTTTATTTTGCAGCGTCTGTTGGCTCCATTTACTGACAGTCATTTCCGTTACAGTGTTGAAGATGGAAGGAGGTTTGCACATTTTTAACATCATTAAAATTTCTTTAGGTACCAGGTATACACATTAAAAATATGGATACAATTAAGAGAAAAAATATGCTGTGAAAAAATTGTAAAATTTTATTACAAACCCTCTTTAACCACTTTATTACTCCATTTTAGTGATGAGAGAGACTCAAGATTTATTGCTAGCAAAATGGCTGTGATAACTGTAATGAGATCTTGGCCAGGTATTTAAGGTTTCCCTTTATCTTTTATTGGAATAAATAAATACGATTCATTAGTATATTCTCTGCTTGGTTGTATTTCCAATAATATTAAATAGATTTCAAATTTTTTACAAATGGTAAATCTACTTTCAACATGTTTATATCCCTTCCTTATGTATGTCTGATTTTATTTAATCTGTGTTGAACATCCATGAGAGCCCACTTCAAATTAAGGGATCAATTTCATTGACAGGTCTTATACGGCTGTGTCATCCAGAGGGATCTGGTATGCAGTCCCTAATAGGAATACTTTATCTTCCTTACGTAGAAATTAGGGTGAGACATTTTTAAATATTGAAGATGTATAATCAATATATGTCTTATTATAGTTCACAAATTCCTTTCTTTTATATAACATATATATGTACAATTATTTTTTTTACATTCAACCATTGAAAGAGAAAGTGAATCTATGAAAAGTGACATTTTATTTGTTTTCTCCTCTTACAAAGTATTGGTATTAAATTTTGTAGATTTATGTAGCTTCATTTTATTTTATAACTACAGAAATATGTTTTAGAAGTGATCTCTGACTTATTCCGTCTATCACTGCCAGTATGGGCAGAGGACTTTGGATCTGCTTTTGCAAGTGTTGGTGAGTGATAAAATGATGAGCTTTCATTAAAACTTAGCATTTTTATTTTATGTCTTTACATCTGCTTACTCATTATAATTATATTCCTGTACTTGTGATCAAGATAATTAAGCAGTCCTACACTATGATTTAAAAATAAATATATTTTATCAATGGTTAGCTGGAATCATAAAAACTGTCTTAATTCCATACAAATCTACCTGCAGATCCCAGTGAAATGAAAGATGTTTGGAAACTGACAGAAGACTTTGTAGCAGAAGAGGGTCGTGCTATTCTTCCTCACATATCTCAAACAAGGTATTTTTTCAGTTTAAAATATATTAATAATTAACTTAAACTAAAAAACAACATATCTTTGGATTGGATATTGGAACGTAATAAGCCTGCATAGAGCAGGAACCTTAGCCATTCTGATAGATGAACTTAAAAAAAAAAAATTCTATTGCTGCATTGCAAGAAATTCAATTAAAAAATTCAGACATCCTAGACCATATTTCATAGTGGCAACAACACCAGCACTCTTTGGGATAGGATGTGATGTCAAAAAGAAGCTGTCAGCACAGTAATAGGTTTTAAGCAAGAAAATGCAAAATGTGCTCTTTGCGTGTGCCAGGGAAAATGTTCAACATAATATTTATAAATGTTCATGCTCCTACCCAAAACACAGAAGGTCAGATAAAAGAAACCTGATACTAGATGCTGGAAAAGTTGTATGATGAGGCACCTTGACACAATATTAAAAAGATGGCTTTAATGCTAAAATCTGGAAAGAAAAAGATGTTATACCATTAGCATGGAGAGTTTACATGAAAAATTCAATAACAAGGGGATCCAACTCCAAGTCTTTGTCTCTGGAAAAGGGATGCTAGTTAGCAGGACCAAGTTTCCACACACAAAAATACAAAAGTTACTAGGAACTCACCAGATGGAATCAAGCAGAGAATAAGCTTAATACACAATGGCCAAAACTAACCAAAGATCCACTAAACCCAAAAGCTTACCACAATTAAGCACAACTAGAAGCATCACATGAGGAAATAAACAAGGAAAACCTCATAAAATTGGGATAGAATAACAAAAAATGCTATGAAAATATCAGCAGAAAAAGTAATACGTTTTCAACAAACTAACAATGGAGAAGGGTGGTTTGATAATGAATGAAGTGAGACTGTTTGAAGAGGAACAAGTCATGAATGACCCATGATACAAAGAGAAAACAGAAATATGAAGAAAATATCCAATGAAGCCAGAAAGAAAGCCACGCAAATGTGAAGTAAGAAAAAAAGGGCACAGGGAATATATAGATATCAAGAGAGGGAAATATTAGAGGAAGATAAAAGATGAAAAAGGATTCTAAGCCAGACCTCACATATATGAGAGCAAAGATGGAGAATAACTTACGGAAAATAGTTAAGTACTGAAGAGGTGGGCTGAATATTATGAGGAAACTATGGACAAGATGAAGATGATGAACCACCACATAAAGGACCAGCCCCTTGAATAAACTCTCCAACTTAGGAAGAAACTACAAATGTACATCAATTCTATGAAAAACCACACAGCCCCTGGAGACAACCCCATCACAGCAGAACTTACTTAATATTTATAGCCATTTTAATTGTTTCTATAGTATAGTAGTTACTAATCCTAATGTCTCATTTTTATTTTAGTTAGTTTACATGTTTTTAATAATTGTAAAGCGCTTAGAGCTTTAAGGTAAGTGCTATATAAAAATGCCTAAATTAATAAATAAATATTGAAGAAGAGAGCTAAAGTTTCTCCACATTATTTATCTTTGCTTATGACAACGTTTATGAGCATGATAATTATAAATCAAAATGAATGTCACAAATGAAACAATTAAATAATCATAGGGGTCCAAAAAAAAAAAAACCAAACATTTCCATCCACTTAGTTTTTTTTTTACTTTTACCAAACTATTTACCTTTGCGTAAGCCTAATTGTATGTTTTTTTGTCAAAATATTGGATATATTCATGCAGCTGTGAGCGGTGTTCACAGAGGATTAGTCATTATCATACCATGGCAGAAAGATGTCGAGCAGAATGAAATTCAGAATACCGGCCGCCAGACAGAGTGACAGTTTGACTTATGGTAGTTAACTGAAAACCTACATCACTTTTGGCCAAAACTGAAAATCAAACTAAAGTTAACTTTTCTGTATTGACCCAAACTGAACTAAGCCGAAAATGATAAAATGGCAAGTTTCTGCACCGAAAACCGAACTTCTGTTGGTCTCTATTAGAAAAAATGTTTTGAAAAAGTAAACCTATTCGAATATTTAGGAACCTAGTTAATCAGTGAAATGACTTACTAACAGAAATAAAAGAAAGAATATCGTCCGGAAACAGGGCATACTTCAGTAGTCACAAAATTTAAAAAAAATAGTATTACAAGAAAAACAAACAAAACAATATATAATATATAACTTGGACCTTAGCAAAAACAGCAGAAAACTTTTTAAATTTGTGGGAGAGAAAAGGTCTCCATAAAATACATGGACTAAGAAAGGATGAATATGGGTGGAGAATATGAAACAACCAGGAAATGTATGGACTATATCAGGATCCCATGTGAGTAGCAGAAATAAAAAAAAGGGACAGGCTGTGTTGGGATTAACACTTAGAATTTTAATGCTTTCTCATCTTATTCCTTTTAGGCCGAATTTAATAGAGAACCATTTAGCCCTCTTGTTGTCTGCATTTTTCACAGCTGGACTATGTGAGGTAAGACAATGTTTTAATGTTTCTAAACATGTTGAACTTTTGAAAATTCTGAAATATGAAAAATGAATTATTTCTAACTTCAAACATTATTCACTCTAGCTGTAAGAAATGAAATAATAGATTGATATAAAATATGCCTGTGACACATATGAAATTTTTCTATCAGGCCTTGATTGAAGTTGTGATCACAAGCACTGGTGCTTTATTTAACAGAGTTGTACTATTGTTGGGAGAATTACTTCACATGGTAATAAATATTTATTTAATTCAAATACTATGTCATTTGGAAAGGAAACAAGTAATATATTTATTTTATTGCATAAATTGTACTTTGGTGAGAACTAATGCAAAATTGACTTAAGTGTTGTTTATATGTAGGCCAACAGTCTTCTTCCGCAAGAATGTATGCATCATCATGAATGTCTTCCCTCTCTTATATCCCTTGCCTCCTCAAGTGAGACAAATAAAGACAAAAGACAGTAAGTGAGGTGTTTTATTTGATCATTGAGAATTTGGCCTTTGATTATAACCTAACTTAAAGACTAAAGAATGCAATTATTTCAATTATTCACGTTAGTTAATTTTCAAATGCCATTTATAACTTATTGAATAATTCTTAAAAACATACTAAAACAGTTAGCAAATTAACTGATCATTTATCATTGGTGACGGGATCCTGTGTACCATGTTTATTAGTAAATTATATCTTTGTGAGTATAAAATAGGAATTGGGAATGTGTTATTTTTTCAAAGGATCATGTGTTGTTTTTTTAATATTGGCCTTATAATTTGTCTCTTCTTTTTAGTCAGGCCTATCAAGCAGTGATGTACCTGACTCGTTTTCACAAAATGATGAAACGTGGTCGGAGACCTTGTTCTATATTTTTAGACCAGTTGTTGCAGCATGCTGGAAAGATGTCAGAAGTAACAAGTAAACACTGGTATTTACGGCGGGAGAAGTTATCGGAATACTATTTCAAAAAGGTAAACATTAAGTCTGACAGTTTTTAGACCATGATTATAGATACAGCTACACATTTGTTGTGGCTCCGACATAAGCTATGATTGTAATATATTTTTTAATTTCATCCATTTTAAGCCACAATGAACTGTAATTTCAGGATAACAAGAGTTACAAACTTTAAATGTTGTGTCTGCGTCCTTCAAATTGTTAGGATCATTATTATCAATTATCAGTGCAAAGTTGGTCAAAACTTTGACTTTCAGGTGACTTGTGACGATATGACCAATCAAGCCATCAGAGACTCCCAAGTGAATACAACTAAAGCTA
Organism: Lymnaea stagnalis; assembly: GCA_964033795.1. Taxonomy (NCBI): domain Eukaryota; kingdom Metazoa; phylum Mollusca; class Gastropoda; family Lymnaeidae; genus Lymnaea; species Lymnaea stagnalis. The sequence continues at coordinate 1,280,224 of CAXITT010000027.1, read as the reverse complement.
ACTCTGATTGGAACTGGTCTGTGATTGCTGCGATACTTAAGGTAGATATTTGATTACTTACTATGTATATCATATTTACATTTACTGATTGTCATTAGAATTAGAGGCATTAGAATGGTGAAAACAAAGAATATAGTCGTCCGATATCTTGGGAAAGCATTACATAGTGAATACACTTTCAAAAACAGAATCATTGAAGCATGCCTTGTAAAGCAAACATTGAAGATGTAATATTTGATGGTAAATATTTTTCAACATTTTTCAGTGGCCTGATGAAAAGCTAAAAAAATTAGATGATCAAAATCAACATAGGTAAAGTCAATTTCATTTTATTTATATTAGGGTTGATTCCCTTGGAAAGATATTTTCTTGGAATTTATCCTCTTCATATTTTGCAATCCTTTGGTGTATAAAGTTTTGTACAAAGACAACCATAATATCATGTTAGTTTGCATTGTAGGTTTAATTTTGCTGTCTGTTTATTAAATTTCACTGATTTTACCCATTTTATGCATATAAGGAATGAAGAATGATGTAATTTTTTAAAATAATTACTTTCATAAAATATTTTGTCAAATACAGATTCATCAAACGCCTTGTGTTTTATTACAAGCCAGAGAATGATCTGTTTTCCAAGACAGATATAAATGATCCACACTCCAGGAAGATTTGCATTGTTGGATGCCATCTCATTGATTTTCTTATATCTTGTAACTCTGTAAGTAATGTTAACGCATTAGCATGTACTCAAGGAACTATTTATAAGATATCAACCTTTTGAGATAGATTTTCCTTTTATAGCTACTAACTATTATGAAATTTAAAGAAAGTGATTGATTTTTTCCCCCACCTTTGAACAGACAGCTTAAAAAAATTCACTTGTAATGGGTGAATGTCACAATAAATATTTGGGATATCCACACAAAAATGTGTATATTTCCCACCCGTAACAGCAGACCTCCACATCCAGCATTATACAGTGCGAGAGCCAAAATACCAGGAAGCATTACTATTTGCTAGATTTCAATTTCTAAATAAATCTGATAATATAAATCATTCAATTTAAGTCAACCAGACCAGAGAATAAGAGATATTTTTTTTAAAGTCCAATTGTTTAAATTTGTTGATAAATAGCTATCAGATAGTTATAGTGATCTCCCTCAATAGTTTTTATCATATTCTGGGTTGTTTAACCCACAAACTGTCAAAGGCAAACTTGCTGTGGTGTCAACCATTTGTTAATAACTTTGATAAGTATCACTAAAATACCCCAAACTAATAGAAAATGAATCCAGAGACCCAAATAAGTGGAGATGTTTTGAGAGTAAATTGGACAAAGATCATGTGGAATGAATGTTGGAATTCTGTGAGGCCATGTGAAATGAATATAACCTTGACCTTTCTACAGTGAGTACATTGTGCTACTGTTAATCGTTCTTCACACACCCAAACTGACTGTTGGGTCCAGGTCCTTTTTATCATCTAAATAAGTTTTTCAGACACATTAAACATAATTTTTTTCGGTTTAGAAAATATAAAGTTATTTGGGATTATAGAAATAAAAAAAAAATTCATTGATTACCTTCATATTTCTTAATATAATTTAAATTAAATTCATTAGTATCCTATTTTACACTACTTCAACAATTAGAACTTGAACTGCTACTAGTGCTAGCTTCAATATCCTAATTGTCACTACGATGACTAATTACAATAAAACTATCTTCAACATCAATTTTATAAAGAAAAAATTGGAATACATTAGTACTTTGCCATGCAGGGGCAACATCTTAGTCCTACAAGTTAGTTTTAAGTAGAAACAATACTCTGAAAAATTCAGCTCAGTTCAAATTATAAAAAAACATATGAAAAAAATGAAATATTTGGCTTAGTTTTCTATTAAATAAGAAGTTTATTAATTTTTTTTAATGTTATCCCCCCCATAAAAAAGACATAAAACTTCTGATTCACATTTATAATATTACTTAATAGAGTCTGTAACACCAAACTTACATCCACAAGAATATTCCATTCATCACAGTCCTGTGCTTTCCTTTCGAGTTGCTTCCAGGGTATACCATACTTTGCGCGTCTGCCTCTAGCTCGCGTCTCCATTTATTATTTGGCCTTCCTATCTTTCTTTTTCCCTGTGGTTTCTATGTTAAGGATTTCTGTTGGCGCTGTCTGGGGGTTTTCGGAGAGTGTGCCCTATCCACCTCCATATTTTCCGTATGATGTCTTCATCAATGGGCACCTGGTATGTCCTTTCCAGTAGATCTTTGTTGGTGATGGTATTTGGCCATTTGATGTTCAGGATCATTATAAGGCATGTGTTTATAAAGGTCTGTACTTTCTGCGTAATGCTCGCTGTTGGAGCAGAAACTTGGAAAATAACAACAGTGTAACACCAAAGAATGATCCATAATGGCAGATCATCTGCTTTTATGACAGTTTGTGAGTTAATAAGATAATTATTTTGCAAATAGATCTGCAACAGAGGATTCAGCAAGTAAAAAATTTTAAACATACTGGAATATAAGCAGGTGGCCTAAAGCAGCATGTAACCAAAAATGCTAGCTTATGGGACGTCTGCTGTATACCACTAGCAAAGTTGTAAAACATTTGGAACTGCTATTTGTTATATTAATTCTGAAAATATTTGATTTCCAACATGAATTCACAACTGTTACCAAAATAGAAGTTAAAGTTTGTTTGTTTATTTTTTCCACAGGATGAAGCAGAGAAGATGATCAATGAACTTCTGACTGACATGTCAGAGAATCTCAAAGAGGTTCTCTTACTTTTGCTTTGAATTCCTAATAATTAAATTTCTCTTCGAAATACCTACTATCATTCAAATGTTAAGCAGCAGTAGTTATCATTAATAAATATTGAAAACCGTTTGCAAATAATGAAATTGTGTGTTGATTTATTGCATTACAGAAAACTAAAATGAATGATTTGTCCCTTAATCTTCTAGATTAGAAAACTCTATATTACATAACTTTAAATAATTATTTGATCATGTAACAAAACTTGTATCAATATGAAATTTTTACACAAATGATTCTTTATCAGGTGACCAAATTAAATGTTCCCGTTGATGAAAATGCTATGTTTGGTGCTAAGCGCCTGCATGAAAAGATGTGTAGATACTACTTTCTTTTCATTGGAAGATTCTCTTCAACAAAGAAGGGAATTGTTTATCTGGAGAAGACTGGAATCATTCAAACGTAAGTTACCATTTTATGGTTCATTTTAATACGAGTGTCAAAATGATGCAGGGGTCTCAAACACAAATCATCCGGGGGCCACAGGAGGCAGAATCTGGGTGAGACTGGGCTGCATCAAGTATTCCACACAAAAATGCGATTACAAATTCAATAAAGTACAACTGTTACAATGTGCTCAACCGTTATTAATAACAAATAAAAACATTAATGGTTCTCAAGAACTAGGCTTCACTTTCTTCCTCCTACTCTTTGTTGCCAGAGATCTGGCAGCGCTTCTTACACAGCTGAGCAGCATTTGGCTTGAGTGAGGAATCAAATGAAACACTCAGTATAGCTTGAAAATGCTCATCAGTAAGTTTGGTCCTGAACTTTGACTTGTTAAAGTTCATAGTAGAAAAGAGCTTTTCACACAGAATGAATGCTCTCATAAATTGTCCATGCTTGCCTTTCCCTGTTTTTCCATTCACCTCCCTGAACATAGAATTGCACTGAAGATCAATCAGCTCCATTTGAAGCACAAGGGGGAAGGGGGTGGCATTTTCCACATTGAAGGAGAAAGGGTCAGCAAAAATTTGAAAAGAGGCTCTGTGTGTTTTGAAGTCTGCAAACCTGTGATCAAATTCTTCCTGTAGCTTTGCAATTGCATCAGTATACTTACTACTGAATGGTATGCATGAATACTTTTCATGTTGGGAAGTGGCAGCAGTTTCTTTAAGAACCATAGCACAAGTTTTGTGCAGAATGCCCTTACATTGTCATTGGCAACACTGACAAGATACCCCTTGTCTTGTAACTTCTTGTTGATTACATTCAGCTCCTGTGTAATGTCAACAAAAAAAAGCCAAGTCCATGAGCCATTTAGGATCACTTAGTACATGAGCAACCATCCCATTCTTCTCCATCAAGGCTTTAAATGCTAAAACATGTTCAAACATTAGGCAGGAGCAGGCAATATTTATGAATTATTGATGCGAAGGAAGTTGCCATTGTAAAGAGAATGAACTTTGAGGTTTTTTTATCACAGAAAGACCTTTTTGGCTAACCCTATTTTGAAATTGACCAAGCTGACAGGCTCGGAATTTCCCTTACTTCTAAACACTAGCGGAAATTTTAATAGGGATTCTTTGATTCTGTTTCAGATTGCTACGATTTACACAATTATGGTTGTGCATTACCCACTAACTGACTTTTAAAACTTTTGATATATATGTATACAATATTCGAAGCGTGTTTTCTCAAAACCATCTTTGACCATGTTTATCTCATAAAATAAAAACTTTTAGTCCGAATTTTAACAGTTTTTACTATTATAATCAACGCCCATAATTATACAAACATAATAAATATCAGAATTAGAATAGTCGGTGAGATTCGACTAAAACTGTCACCAAGGGTCACATTATAGATATCTGAATGGGGAAAACGCGCGGGCCGCATTAACACTAAACTTTGCTGTCATGTAGTGGGTCGCAAAATATCGTCTTTGAGACCCCTGCTGTAATGTATTTCTTACCCTGTGAGAAATATAAATATTTTTTTTTATATTTGCAGCCTACTTGAACTTATGTCACCATCTGCAAACATTTTGTATGTGAAGTTAGCCATTTCTGCTTTAAACTTTTCGTTAGAAGGATCAGCCAGACCAGTTCTCTCCAAAGCTTTGACAGCAACACAAGATGTAAGCTTTGTTTAAAATATCATTCTATAATTTGTACTAAACTGTATTGCTGTATTCTAGGTAAAACAGTTGGCTTGCATGCATTAAGAGCCTCATGAAAAATAACAAGAATTAGAATTGAAAATATTGAAATTTTGATACACTGGAAATGTGTTGTTTTTTAAAAATTATTATGCACCTATGAATTAACCTAACATTTGTGTGGACATAATGACTAAGTTTTAACTTTTGGCTTTCTCGTGCTTTCAGGTGTGTCGTTTGTACGCCACTAAAATGTTGAGAGTGTTGATGCGTGCAGGAACCCCAGGGTTCCATCAGTGGGGCATTGAACTTCTGGTCACTCAGCTTTATGACCAGGAAAAAAGCATAGTGATGTCAGCCATCAATATTCTGGATGAGGCTTGTGATAATGAGGTAGAGAGCATGGACTTGCCAACCATCTGGGTTGATAATGTTAATAAGAGAGCATGATTTCTTTGATAAACTAAGTTTTCTGATACATGGTTGAGATTGACAAGTCTTTTAACCAAATGCCCCATATCAAAAGTGTCATATTGGTAACATTTTAGTATATTTTCATTCATTCATTCATTCCTTCATTGATATATTGGTATACTGATTTTTTCATTAATATATTGATTCATTCATTGATACATTTCTTTCATTGATATATGGCTTGATGGCCATCATCCTATTGAACTGACTTAAATTCATCACGTTCATCTGGTTACTTTTTAAAATCAGAATTTGAAAAATAAAACAAAAAGGCAAAACCAAAAAGGTCTAGGAATATACTTCTAAATAAGTTTTGTTTGCTTGTACTAAGACTTGATTTCTTAAATATTCAAGGAAAATTTGAAAAATCTCATCAAACTTCGGCCATCACTACTTCATCTGGGAGAAAAGGGTGTCATGTTGCTGACACGATTTGTCTCAACGGTTCAGGGTTTCAGATCCCTCAATGATGCCAACTTCATATTTACTCAGCTAGAACAGTGGCACAAGGTCAATATAACATATCATGTCTTGTGGCTCTTCAACTTTTTCAATCCATAAAACTCCTTCAAACATTTTTTTTTTTTATAAATGTAACATTCTAATAGATGTAAATTTTAAAAATTTGAGTTGGATATGAAATTATATTGAATTGATTTAAGTGCATATTAAAAAAAATTCCAGTGTTATACTAAAATGTATTTCAATTTATTATAGATTATAATTATTTGAATTATTGATGTGTTGTATCTCAATTCTCAAAGGAGTTGTAAGGGTGTTAAACTATTCTATTTGTTTTCAGTCTTTCAATGAGCAGTATGTAGATATTGTAGAAGAAATGCTAAATGAAGCTCTGACAACTTATGAAAAGACTTTCAGTGGCTCTTGTCCCAGGCGTTCTATACTGAAGTAAGTTAAATCAGTTGTAATGTGGAGAAGAAATACATAGAAAATTTAAGAGTTTTTAGTTATTAAAAAGTATTTGACTTGTTATTTTTTTTTTTAAATTCACCCATTTTATTCAATTGCAGGGGTCCAAAAAAAGATGTATTTCTTCCAACCCATCTTTATGGTCAACTAACTATGCATGAAGAAGGACTGGAATATTTGCAAAAACAGGTTGAGAATTCATTTGAAACCTTCATTTTACAAAGCTATGTGTTTTAAATGGGGAAATATACCATTTCTGATCATACAAAACATTCAGTGGTAGATATAATATTAATAGTGCATGTTACTAGTTAAAATCAACACTGTGTAAAGCTTGATTAAAAATTGTGTTTCTTCAATGCATTATCCAATGTATTTGCCTACTTTTCTTTCCCATTATCACTCACAGTCTGTATTCTTTAATTATTAGGAATGTATCAAGCAGTATTTCAGTTGCATACTTCAACAAAATTTAATAAACAGTCAAGATATTCGGGCTCTAAAAACGGCCTTGTGGGCAGTGGTGAGTTCTTTAATATTTTATATTTCTGATCTAATTAATAATTATTTAAATTTAAATTAAATAAGTTTTTAAACAGTGTGATCATTTTGAGATCGTGCTAAAAACTAAAATATTGTTTACTTCTGCCATATTTTGTTAAGGATGATTAAAAACAAGTCAGCAAACATAAATTTTAGAAAAGTGATTTTTCTCAATTGCTACTGACAAAATTCAAATTATTGTATTTCATATTTCGCAGGGTCATATTGGTTTGTCTTGTGATGGGCTGGCATGGCTAGAATCCGAGAAAGTTATTCCAGAAATTATAAGACTAGCTGAAGAAAGTGGAGTTTTTTCTATCAGAGGGTAACACAAGATTATATCATTAGTATATTAGTATAAAACCAGAATTAAGCCAAAAATAATATAGCTATTGAAATTTTCACATCTTATTTTGATCATTCCATGTTTCGGCTTAATAATGTTTAGCTCGACATATAGAGCCAATGAAAGGGCCTGATCTTAAGTACAGAAAAATTATTCAGTTGTTATTGCGTGTGCAGTCCCAGTATCCAGGCCCCCTCTGTGCTCAAACTGACCCACTCGGCCTTAGTAATTGGGTTGGCTCTGACAATTATTACATGTCATAACATTCTCAAAACTGCTCAACAGAACTGCTTACTTTGTGTTGGGGCTGCTTGCTTGTACAAGAAAAGGTACGGATATTCTAAACGAGTTTGGATGGGAATCAAGATGTCATACCAGGAAGGTATAAATACATTGCATATGATGGGGAAAGTAATAATCAAATTTCTACATGGTCACGTATATGGTAGAAAAATATGGAGCTATTTAGTCAGAGCTTGATAAAAACAATGGCCAGTTTATAATCAGTAACAAAATGAGTACAATGACCTTTTTGGGCTTTGATTGATATATATCTATTATTTTAAAAACATCATCATCAGAACCAGAAGGTTATTTACACAATTATAATTCGAATATTTTTAACTCTTTTTTTCACTAGGAAATGTTTCCAGTTTTGGACCAGGATGGCTGGATGCATGGTTCTATGGAAGAGGCTCTTTTCATAAGTGACAGAATAGCATCCTCCAATATTCAGAGTGAAAGTCATCGTCTTTCTTCAATGGGCAGCATGGGCCTGTCGCTCATTCAGGAAGAAACATTCATGCGCCCAACTAGCTCTAAACCTTCAAGTCAGAACACCCTTCGAGCTTCCGTGTCTTCCATCCATTCAGCGAAAGACCCTTTATTGAGACACTCTTCTGCCATGCCAACACATTATCATAATGTTCCCCCGTACACGTCTCCTCCCAACCTAACAGTGCCTAATGTTGCCTTCAGCCAAACTTTGCCTTATGGATCGGAAGATTTTGTTCGGTTGGGTCCGGTCCCGTCAAGGTCAAGATCAGAAAAATTCATTCCAAATAAAGCTGGGGAGTTGCGTCCTCGTGCTCAGACTGGTGATAAAACAACTCTGATTGCCCCTGGTGGTGTGTCCACAACAAAGTATGAATCGGTTCCTGTCAATATAGACTCCATTAATCTAGGTATTATCAACCCTTACACAACGAATGATCTTGGCAGAGTGAGGAAATCATCTTCACGTGACTCCATCCAATTAATTGCTTCCCCTGTTGTCAAATTGAGAACTAGCTCGGATGAGGATTCGGCCATTCTTTCTGACAACTGTGATTCACAATCCAATGACAACAGTCACATGGCCACATTTGTCACTGACATTTCAACTTCAGGCACCGTACAGAATGGCACAGCACATTCCCATGTAGATAGTAATGCAGCAGAGGGTGATGCTTCTCACAAACTTTCATTTACACCTCACAGTAACTCTACAAAGGATATCGTCAGTTTCAAAATGGGCGGCTCGTCACTCCTTAGCAATAAAGACAGCAGCAGCAGTGACAGTTCCAACCGTAGCAAGAGCAGGGGAAGCAGTTTTAATACAACGGACACCAGTGGTGTTGGATCATGTGACTCCAATGCCATGCCTGCACCGGGCAGTAACACATCTTCAAGTTTGAACAATGCTCTGACCCCCATACCCAGCTCATCTTCCCTCTCCACTCTTGCAGCACCGACCAGCCTTCTCTTGCCCACAGAGCCGGTCAAAGAACCTGTACATCACTCTGCTTTACAGCGCAGTCTCTTTAAACTGTCTCGTATTCCCAGTGCCAAGAGGCGATCTGCTTCTCCTGCTCTGGGCATTACACCTAATGGACAGACTTATACGTCTCAAAGGGATGCGTTGGGATATGCAACTTTAAGAAATATCAAACGACAACGAACTTATAGCACTGAAACGGACGGAGATAATGTTAGCCACCTAGAAACTCCTTCACTGCATCGCACTGTTAGTCAAGATTCAGAGATAAGTGTGGAGAGTAATATGTGGCTGAGGTGAATTTTATTTATTTGCTTTAAAATGTTTAATTAATTTGTTTTTATAGCTGGTTTATTGTCACTGCATTTAGCATCAAACAAATTTGTTATGGTTCAACTCTCAATGAAGTCTCATCAGATTCTATTTTAGTGGTTCTATTTGTTTCACTAACATATTCAAACTTTTTATTTGATATAATCATAAGTTTTGATCACATGACAAAAAATGTTAGGTGAAAACTTGCAATGATAACTTATTCATTGTTTGCGAGTGTAGATTTCCATTGTCAAACTATCATAATTGATCCCCATAGGCTGTTTAGCACACTAAAAGATCTCAGTATTAAATTAACAACTGAAGCATCCCCAAAGTTTGAGGTGGCCCAAGTAAAGTGGTTACGGTCAAATTAGTATTATTTTGACTGAGTACTATCACAGGATATTTATACAATTTAGGAATGAGTACTATCACAGGATATTTATACAATTTTGGCATAAATTGTACGATTCTGAGATGTATTTTACGATTGTACGCCAATACCCGTCAGAACTACAATTTTACAAGACTGAGTTTTAAAAAAAAAATTTACGGTGGTGTTTACAACTTTTTAAAAAAAAATGTTAACGTTTTCTTTTATTAGTTTTAGTTCTTTTCTATAGCCTGCGGTGAATGCACAGAGAAATATGTTGGGCTGAGGACAGTCCTTAATTATATCATGTATGGTGGAAAGGGGGTGGAAAGCACATGTGTGCATGAGAGGGGTGGGGGGAGGTGTGTAAACATTTTTAAAGGCTATAAAATAACACCATGTTTCGAAATCATCGCTAGATACAGCAAGAGTAATATTTCAGAATAATTTAGCGTTGTTGCCCTAGTAACAAATTTGGTAAACATCCACCTTTGCTTTAGTGCTGTATGATGTAATTTTGTGACATAATTATGTAGTTTTTCAGCTGAACAGCAGCAGCTGCAAAAACGGAGAAAAATATGGATATTATTTAGAATGCATTCTCAACTGCTCCGCATATATTTTATAAGATCTAGCAAGCGGTCTTTGAAATCTGTTTAAGGAAGTCACTAAGCAGCTGTACAATTTTAATACACCAGCCCTACTGTTCTCCCAATACAGCTTGTAGTTCTTAAAATATAATATTTTAACGGAAAATGATATCTGGCTCCTATGTCTAATGCAAATGGGGGAAATTTGCTGCCTGCCCCTTTAAAAATTGTGGCTGACGGATATATGACAAATAACTTTTTCCTTCATTCCAATTTTTGCCTTAATGGCACATTTCAAATCTATAGGCCTAAACGTCATTTTTGTGTGCTGGTATGAGGTATTTCAGTGTATCCACCCCTTTTTAGACTTATTTAAAAAATAGATTGAAATAAGTAATCAATTAGAAAACAATTTTACTACTAAATAGAAAGGATTTATCTTAACACGGCTAGGTAAGGGGTACCTAATTTTTCACAACCATTATGATTAAATGAAAAAATGATGCAAGACTATATTCAGTTGTAATCAAAGGTGCATCCCTGGATTTTGAAGTTATAAAAATAATTCTAGGGAGTAGGGCTCAGCTTCCTCCCAAACCCCACCCTTACTTTTGCTCTGGTGACCTCAGTGGGCGTCTTCAATCCTCCTCCCTCCCCCCCCCCCCCCCCCCATCCCATCATTGAAGTGGCCAATAACGAGCACCCTGTTATTAGCAATAGTGAGTGCACTGTACATAAATATATAAATTTCAGTCATCTACTTTGAGAAGAGACCTTAATTTGACATGCGATGCAAATAGTTATTTGTATACATTATACTTTATGTTAATTTATTTACTATTACAATATGGTATTGTGCAATTTTGAAATGGTATGGTACTATTCTGAGACTATCTAGTACTTGTTTGGGATTTCCAGTGTAACCAGGTCTGCAGGAGCAATATTTTTTTGGACCAAGCAGTGGTTATGATTAGAGCTTATTGAGTACTATCACAGGAGTCATAGTTGGGTTGGACCAAGCCGTGATAATAATGGGGCTTATTGTCAAATCAGTGTTACCGTGTACTATGACAGGAGTCATAGGAGGGTCAGACTAAGCAGTGGTTATGATAGGGCTTACTATTAAATCAGTGTTACCGAGTACTATCACTGGAGCCGTAGTTGGAACAGACCAAGCAGTGTATTTTTGTTTTTAGATAGATTTCTCTAGCAGTTTTTTTTAACAAAGTTATCCTAATTTCATAATTCATGTAATTTTCTTCTCAAATACAAGATATATATTTATATATTTAGTCAGGTAATAGATACGCCTATATTAAACTACTTTTCTTTCCCAGTATAAGAAGAAATGTGAGCAGCGTATCTTTGCAAGACCAAGATGTGCCAGCCTCACCCATTGCTAGCCTTAATCGAGCCGCCTTCAAGCCTCAATCGCCTGGCAACCGTTTTGTTGGTATCACACTCCCTGTTGACATTAAAATGATTTTTGAGGTTTGCTTCTCTCATTGAATATTTGAATAGTTTCATAGCACTTGTAATAAAGTTTTTCTGAAATGATATTTTAATTTCAATTTTGGGAAAGTCATTCAGAAGCAAGGGGTTGGAAGGTTATACATTTATAGGTTATGTCAGGCAGAAATATTGCTAGGTTTATTTCAATATATGGAAAGTCATTTAGAAGCAAGGTGTTAGAAAGTTGTACATTTATATGTTATGGCTGGAAATATTACTAGGTTTATTTCAATATTGGGAAAGCCATTCAGAAGCAAGGGGTTGGAAGGGTAGACATTTATAACAGTTTTTAATAACTTTTTAATGCTGTAAAATTTCAATTATCATAACTTAAGGAGTAGCCTAATTATGGAGTTTTTTTTTTGTTTTTTTTTTATTAAGAACAATATCTCTAAGTTGTAAAGAAAGGGTCACTAAAGCAATATCTCTAAGGTGTAAAGAAAGTGTAGCTAAGAACAATATCTCGTGAGTTGTAAAGAGAGTGTCATCTAACTTTTAGGAGAGAAAAAAATTCCTGTCATACAAATAACTTGAATGTAATTAGAACTTCTTGTCCCATCTGTCCGTTATGAAATGTTTGGTACCTTACTTTTTATAACAAGTTCCTTATCATGATAACCTTGATTGAACAGGTTGTTGAAGGTGAGGACAGAAGAACATGTTCAACTAGTAGCCTGGGGAAATTAGAACAACCTCCAGGTAAGACATGTTGAAGTCAACTCATCTTATGTTTATACATTTACAGTGTAGACTAATCCTTTTATTACAATTCAAATTCAATTAGCTATCTTTACTATGAATTATAGCAGGGGTTCTCAACCTGCAGGCACTATTTGTTTTAGTTCAATTTATTATAAAACATAATTATTTTTTATTGCAAAGCATTATGATACAAGTCTTGTAATCAAGGTTAGACAGGCTTTTACTCAACCAACTTTCTAGGGTTCTTCGCGACGATACCATAATGTGTAACTTTAATGCTGGGAACATCTCCTCATCAGTACTCATTATTTCAGTGATCACAGCTTCAACTTCACTTCATTAGTAGACATTACTTCAATGATGACATCTCCAAATTTAGGGGAAAATTTGTAGTATAAAACTGATTTCGACATCCCTTTAAACTAGGGCCCCATGGAATTCCTTTTGTTCTTTCAATAAGCTCCTTGATATTATCATTGATAATTTTCATGGAATCAAGAGTTCTAGACAATATATTCAACTAATTGTTTAAAAATTAAATGACTTTATATTTTAAAAAATTTCTAGGCAATAAACTGAAATTTTTAAAAAGAAAGTTAGGCAAGGGCTGATTTTTCCTGATTTTAATTCTTTTTTTTTTTTTTTAAAAAAAGGCTCACGCCAAAATAATAATTTAACTTATCCGAAACTTCCATCTTTAAAAAAAAAAGAAAACGGATGCTGGGTCTGTCTCTTTGATTGGAGAGGAGGGAGAAATCATGGGGGCTGAAATTTTTTTGATGAATTCAAAATGCAAAGATCCATTTTGGCGTATACTTAGATGTCCATTCTTTGTTGAAGGTCTGGACCTTGTCTTCAATAGACCTAATTATTTTTTTGGTGCTCCAATATTTATTTCAATTATTTTTCTTAATATTATTAACGAATCAAATTATTCTCATAATAGTGAATAATTCAAACAACAAAATTGTTAAACTTTCAAATAATTTAAAGTTCACTTGTCAAGCCTTTGAGGCCGCTATTATTTCAACATAGAGAGTGATAATGCTGCTGCATACTGTGGGAGAGAGCTTAGAAATGCTGTGCTGCAGTTTTTAGAAGTTTCATTCGAACGCTTATGATATCTTTGGACTTGTTTGCTTGGTCAGATTTTTTCAGAGAATTCTGGGTTTATTTTAATATATATTATTTGAAGATGGGCTTCAACAAATCACTGCCAATTCATTTCACAAATAAGCAGTGTGAAATTCCTGTCTTTAGTATATTACAGTTTTACAATTTTGCACTGCTATTATTAATTTTCAAGGTTTTCTGAAGAAAATCATTTGAAAATTTGTTTATTTTATTGAAACATTAATCCAGTTCCCAGAATGTCTTGCGAGCCACATAAAACGTCTCGGCGGGCCGCAGTTTCCCCACTCGCGCTTTAGTTTAAAAGTAACAAATATTTTAGTTATTGGTAAGTGAAATGAACCATCAGTTTTGGTTACACGTGTAACTTAAAAATAAACTGAAGGGTACTCACTTACCTAGTTTATTAAAGACAAGTACAAGGAATACAATTATACTGGTAGAGATATTGATAAAAGTACATTAGCCAAAAATGTGTAAGCTACTATTGTAACCATTCAGAGGGAACAAAATATTTAAATTGTGACATTTCTCATACTTTTAGCGATCTATTGTTTGATTGAGCTATCTGAAACCTGATCACATTATATTTCTTATTCCAGAGGTAAGAGGAATAAGTATTGCAGTGCCCCCTTTAAAAAAAGAGATATCTTTTGAGCACAGTACTGATATCTGTTTGCTCTGCAATAGATTCCGGAAGAAGGTGGTTGCATCGACAGTGAAATCAGGTAAGAGAGTTCTTGATAGCATTCATGTGTAAGCTCTGCAAACCCAACTGTCAAACATGTCTAATCTTGTTACTGGCAAAATCAGTTCATCCTTGTGCTAATGAAAGTTGTATTTGCAGTGACCGCTGTATCGAAGCATCAGGAAACTGAGTTGATGCGAGCAGATCAAGGTGAAGCAGTGCACTCTCTGTCTGATGTTGGCAGGACAAGGGGAGGTAGTATCAATGACCACTCTTCATCAGCAACACCAGGTAGTCAGACTAGCAGCTCCAGCACACATGAAACGGGTATGATTTTAATTTCAGTTTTGATTTATGTTTGTATTACTTAAGCTTCATTGCTGATTGTAGCCTGCAGAGAACTGCATTCAGGTTGAAGCAATAAGAAAAATAAAACACTGGGTCAGGGAAAACCTGAAAAAATTAATAAAAACAACAGGCGTTTCAATAGCAAAAAAGACGAGAGAATAAAAAACACAACTTTTTATGGTAGAAGCCTCTATGGAATCATCTAATAAGGTCTAAGAATTTGGGGATGAGGTTTCAACATTGCTGATAAAAGTTCAACAGAGAGTGATGAAGATGGCCAGAAAGTAATGTCAGTATTTGTTAGCTATATTATTGATAAAATGGTTCAACGTGAAGTGATGACGATCACCAGAAATTAATGTTGGCCACATTAGTGATGAAATGGTTAACCTGAAAACACAAATACTTGTCTCAGTCAATTTTATCTACAAAAATATAGAATATTATATGGAAATGAAATAAACCCATAATCATAACTGTATGCTCTATTTAAGATTTTCGTTAATGTAGCTAATGAGACTCTTCGAGTAAAAAATTTACTTATTTCATAAAACAGCTGCAAAAAAACTGACTGAAGATAGCGAGGAAGGTAGACAACTCATTAGACTTGAAGTAATGAGACTGATTGTTAATCTTGGTAGTTCTGTTGGCTTGAAAGGATCTGAAACTGGTTTATTAAGGTAAAATAAAATAGCAAGTGATTTGGTCTGTATGTCCATTCAATATTCCCAGTGAGGCAAATGTGTTCCTATGAAATAAATATTTTAACTTTACTTATTCTGTTCCTCATGTTCTTATTTTTTGTTGTGTTTTTTTTTTTAGTTTATATTTCAACCTTCATTTTCTTGTATTTATATCATTAACTGAGATAACTCGATCTTTTTAATCTTAGAAATTTGTCATTTTGTCTTTGTTTATTCTGAAAGGGAATTTAACCAAAACATTTGTCAAGCTCAATGAAAGTAAGAATAATATAAATTGTGTAAAAGAAAATGATGATGTTAATTATCTAATTGAAAACTTATGTAATCCCATTGTCTATTTTGATCAACAGTTTGAAGCAACGTTTTCCAAAGTGCTTTCAGAGCATCTGCTTCTACTCTGAGGTGTGCCACTTGTTGTCAACATATTCCTATCGTTTGTTGGCCAGGAGATTTATTCAAGAGTTGTTTGATGAGTTGGATATTATAGGGGTAAGGCAATCATTATCCTTGGTCTCTGATAGCATTTGATGAGACTCTATGCTATTATAGGGGTAAGACAATCCATGTCATTGGTCTCTGACAGGCTTTGATGAAACTATATGCTAACAAGTTATACATCTTCTTATAAATGTAAATATTCAAAGATCAAAATGGCCATTTGAACATATTTGAACTTCTCTACACTTGCGGCATGATGACAAAACCAACCAACTGCTCCTACTGTAAGATAACCTTAATGTATAATACTAAAATGGTAGGTTTTCCTATTGTCTTAGGCCAGTGGTCGGCAAACTCATTAGTCAAAAGAGCCAAAAAAGCAGCAGCAGCACGATAAATTTTGAGAGTCAAATTTCTTTTCAAGAACCATGTTTTTTGGAGTCAAAACCAATTTGCCGACCATTGTCTTAGGCAATATACTTAGCAAAATGAAAAGGTATACTTTATTTCCTTAGGTAGTAAATGAATATAAATATCAACATATTTCTTTACACGCAGTTGCTGGAAGCTCCATGTCAATATCTGTCCATTGAATTGGACCCCAGCCCGCACATGGCCCCTATCAGACAAGACAGTTTAGATGATTTTCAGGACTTTTCCTGATGGTCGCCCAATCAAAGATTTTTAAACTCGCCGTCTGGCAACTTGGAGCAAGTATCACAAACCTTTCTTAATGGAGACACATCTGCGTTAATATATAGTAAAAATTTCTCACTGTACATATTTATTACCTTTAACTGTACCCCAGAATCAACACCAAAGCAACAATGCAGATTTGATCCCACATCATTCCCTGTCACATTCTTGTGTGTGCAATGATTGCTAGAGTGTCATGCTCTAGTGTCTATTGTCATCTAGTTACATCAAATGCGAAATTCTGCACTTTATTAAATTTGCTAGCATTACTAAAATGTCCATTGACTGTTAAAAAAAAAATTAACTCTGAACAATGAATAGAACTCAGTAAAAAATCAAATTAATCTGAGAAAAATGAGATCAGCTTGAATGCAAAGAAAAGCATATTTTTTTGTTGCATTACTTACTTAAGGCTGCTGTAATGAATGTTGTTACCCAAAAGTAAAAACCTGCGCACCTCAGTTTCTTGACTTGTCCACATATTTGACAAATATTTATTTGGACAAGTCCACTAATCAAAATGTGATGCCCTATTTATTATATATTCAAAAACACTTGTTATCAGATTGTTAGACAACCTGAAATAATTAAGATTACTGTGAATAAAAGAGTGATTGGTTTAGGTTTTGTGTGATTTTGAATGATTGTATAGGATTTTTATGTATGATTCCCTTAGCACCGATGAACAAATTATAAACGAAACAAAATGTCTTTCAAGGAATGTGTTTGTGTACCTTATTTATATAATAAATATATATTTATAGAGTTATGTAAAATAAATATTTAGTTAAATGTTATTTATATGTGTATCTGTGTGAGACGAAATGATAACTTTTTTTGTTTAAAAAACTATTGAGCAGGATTCTGTTCCAACGTCAAAATGGCTGACTGTCAACACTTGTTAAACACTGTTGCTTTATCCAGGATTGGACAGGAAAATTCTTTTGATAGGATATATCAGGGGTTCTTAACCAGGGGTGCCCTGGGGTATATTAATAGCAAACCATTTAACGAGCTTCATGCCATCTATAGATTTAATCAAGAAAAGGATTGCTTGAAAGAAAACTGTTTGATAAACATTTCATCTAGTCATTTTATTTGACATAATGTAAGTGATGCAAGGAGATCATAGATTTGTATGTTTAATTTTTTGGAAATGAAGTATGGCCACACAGCAATCATAAATTTGTATGCTTTGTTTTTTTTTTTGGAACGAAATATTGCCACGCTGCAATCACATATTTGTATGTTTAATTTGTGGGAAAGAAATATGGCCACACTACACTCATAGGTTCCTGTTTTTGAATCCTAAATTCAGTTTGACATTCCTAGTTGTCTTGAATTCTTTCTTACCTCATAGGTTAGGATCTCCTTATATGTTAACCCTGTCTAGCCCAGGGGATAGGGATATCCATTAATATCATCACTCTATAGCCCCGAGGATTAGGATGTCCATTAATATCAGCACTATATAGCCCTGGAGACTAGGATGTCCATTAATTATATAAATCTCAACAATCTATAATCCAGGGGATTGGGATATGTATTAATATCAACACTAAAGCTCCTCATACCATTTTGTCAGTCAACTCCTCAAATACATTATAATTATATAAATGTATTAAATTGAAATAACCCCATAAAAAAATAAATGCTTCATTTAAATCAAATCTGTGTTTATAACAAGGAAGGAAAGAATTATAACAAAAGAAGAAAGAAAATGCTAAGTTATGATCGGGCCGGCCAAAATATTTAATGGGATGGGCCACATGGGGCTCAAAGGTTGGCCATTCTCAACGTTTTTTGAGTCATGAGCCCATTTTTTAACCATAGTGATTAGTCACCCCTTTTTTTTTTTATTGAATTAAGTTTTGAGTTGTGACCCCATTTTTTGAACCAAAGTAACTCCTCACCCCTTTTTATAGAGACTGAAGTGATCCATGAGCCCCATTATATTGAAGCAAATTGACCCATGACCCCATTATAATGAAGCAAATTGACTCTTGACCCCATTAAATTGAAGCAAATTGACTCGTGACCCCAATAAAGGAAAAAAAATTAATATAAAGTAAGAGAATACATTTTTTGAAAAAGATGCCATAATATTATAATAAAATTATTTAAACTTCCTTAGGATACAGATTAAAAAAGAAAATTTCTTGAAAATTATTAATTTTTTTTAAAAGTACCGTCTAAAGCCCTTCCTACCCCATTTGGGTTGTCGCAACCTAAGGGCTTGTGTTGCCCTTAGTTTTAGGATATCCTAACTTTAAATACTCTCTAAGCCATGTTTTAGTGCCAATAACTAAAGACTGTAAACCAGACTGGGAAATAAGTGCAAAAAAGCACTGTAGTTATAATAGTTTTGGCTTGAGCTGAACTCAACATTTTAGTCAGGATTTCTTTCTTTAAAAGTGTGCCGCTCAGTTGTTCATATTGTGACATTAAACATTCAAATGTTCTGTTAATTGTTGGTCATTAATTTGTGCTTCAAACGAGAGCCTTGGAATGTTTGGTTTATGAACCAGGAGTATTTCAAGTGGCTAACATTTTAAACACCCAACATTTTATTGAAACTGAAAAAAAAATGACTTCTCTGCTTTGTGTAAATAAATGTTTGCTATTTCTGAGAATGTGATGATACATCTTTGCTTCTTATGTGTCATATTGCATCTTGCCATTTGTGATATGTTGGGGGGTCCACATTTACCTGACACAGTGAGACTGTTGTTGAACTGCATCAATCATGTTTAGCTTTGCAATGTCCTCAAAACATTTTTGTTGTTGAATATCTGTGAGGCCTGTGAATGTGGGCGGGACACAATCGCTGGTCAATCTCTCTATGCCATATTGTTACTAAAACTTACATATATGATCTGTATTCTTTTAATGGACTTGGTCTAAAAAAAAGTGTTTATTACAAGGCCAAGTATACTTACTTTGCACTGTGTGTTACCTCCTCTATGAACTGGTTGATCCAGTTGATCAATGAGCTACAGGGTTTTTAGACTCACCTCTTATGTACCAATCTTTTCTTATTGTTGCCACTGAGCTAGTATTGGAGGTGATGGCATGAGGACTGTGTAAACCCAAATGACATGAGGACTATGTAATACCAAATGACATGAGGGCTATTTAATACCAAATGACATAAGGACTGTAATACCAAATGGCATGAGGAGTGTGTAATACCAAATGACATGATGACTATTTTTAATACCAAATTACATGAGGACTGTGTAATACCAAATGGCATGCGGACTGTAATACCAAATGACATGAGGATTGTAATACCAAATGACAGGACTGTAATACCAAATGACATGAGGACTGTAATACCAAAAGACATGAAGATTGTAATACCAAATGACATGAGGGCTATGTAATACCAAATGACATGAGGACTGTAATACCAAATGAGATGAGGACTATATAATTACCAAATGATATGAGGACTATGTAATACCAAATGACATGAGGACTGTGTAATACAAAATGACATGAGGACTATGTAATACCAAATGACATGAGGACATGTAATACCAAATGACATGAGGACTATGTAATTCCAAATGACATGAGGACTATGTAATTCCAAATGACATGAGGACTATGTAATACCAAATGACATGAGGACTGTAATACCAAATGACATGAGGACTATGTAATTCCAAATGACATGAGGACTATGTAATTCCAAATGACATGAGGACTATGTAATGCCAAATGAAATGAGGACTAATACCAAACGACATGAGGACTATGTAATACAAATGACATAATTGTAACTATGTGAGTGTAACATCATTGATCATTATAGCCAGGATTTTTACCTAAGTCATTTGAAATTGACACACACTGGTCTCATTCTCTAATTACGTATGGAACTTTTTGAACAATCTCAAGAATGTGTGTAGATCTTGTCATAAAATAATTAAATGAGATTTTCAATCGGCAATATTTCATTCAATCATGTCCACATTCATTGGCTTGGCACAGGTCAATCTCAATGAAGCCATGTAAGCAGCAATCCTTCATTCAGTTATCTGATTCATCACTTGGGAACAGTTGATCTGTTGTAAACAAGAACACTGCTCCCATTTTGAGAAACCTAATTATAGACTGACACCCAAACAAAAATCTTTGCCTTGATGGATAAATGCGAAAAAAAAATTCTTATGTTCATAACGAACTATTTTTCCCCGGGCCATAACTTGAAAAGAAGTGATTGAGCTTTTGTCGTATCAACGTAAGGTCAAGATTTTTGTTAGTTCTCAGTGTATGTGTCTGCTTGACAGATCCCTCAAATTATCTTAAATTAATAGAACATGAGATAGATGACAGAAATATGAGTATGGTGTCAACATAAACCGGCACTGTTATGCCGGCAGAGATCTACATAAACCTGCACTGTGATGCTGGCAAAGATCTACATCGACCTGCACTGTGATGCCCGCAAAGATCTACATCAACCTGCACTGTGATGCTGGCAAAGGATGTTTTCAAGGCTGTCTAAGAAGTGACCAGTTTGTGTGTTGAATGCATGGGTTGGGGAAAAGACGTTTACATGAGGCTAGGAAATTATGCTTTACGATGTTATTGTTTTTGTGAATTGTAAATCTTGATTCATTGTAATTTTTACCAATCTACACACAAGTTGTATTAAAAAGGGAATATTAAATACTGATTATCTTGTCATAGTTTTTTTTTGTTATCTGCAAAATACTTATTAAGTCTCCAAGTGTGACTATTTTATTGTTGACGGTTAGCTAAAATATGAATGTATCCAATAATGAATCATACCCAGTACTCAAACTAATCAAACTCTGGCCAAACAAATGTCAACCTTAAATATATAAACGGTCGGTGGGGGCACTCGTCTAACGCGGTGTGACACAACAGGCGTCCATGGTTACGTTGGTCTTTCGTCCCTGTGGATTTATGTGTGACTTAAGGTTACCATGGTTATGCTTTGCGTTCACCTATGGACGCTGGCGTAGGAAGGGTAGGGCGGAGGGGTCGGCCCCTCCGGGAATCACTTTTTTCCGGCATTTTCGGTCAACTGCAAAGTTTTTCGCGAATGGGTCGTAGCTGACCCTAACTTTGACCACTAGCTGGATATTGAAAAGACCCCAGCTACGCCACTGTAGGCCTTTTTGGATAATGAAAAACTGCAAATAGGTGCCGCCCTTCGAATGATCCAGCCTCTTGATACAAACTCATCCCTAAATGAAGTCACGCAACTATAAAAAAAAAAAAAAAGTGAGGGGGGGGGGAAGAGGGGTGACAAATTTGAGACGAGGGTATCTAAACTTTGTGACGATGAGGGAGGGGGTGTAAAAGTCAGCCAAAATAGTGGGACATTAATGGATGACACCCTCCCCCCCTATACCCTCATTAGAAAACGGGGAAAAGGCTGGCAGTGATTGACAAAAGGGGCTTGTTAAATATAGGCTTGTTTTGGAAATAGGTAAGGGAATTAATCTAAAACAGGTAAGGGAATTAATCTATATGATATAGAGTTGCGAAAATAATACATCAAAGTTGGAGCATTAGGAATAATTTGGAACGAGCTTTGTATGAATATCAATAAATTAAGCCGTGTATGTTATTGATGTGAAACTGACATGGTTTCTCGTACTTCCAATTTTGAAAATATATTTCATGTGTCAATAAAAGGTCAAAATATGACTTCCAACTCTAAAATGTATAGCTGTAGCTACTTTCTGTTATCTCACGACTGATTGAAATGTCCTCGTCCCAATTTACTAAAAATATTCTAGTGACAATATCTGTTGTCCTACTTTTCAAATATAAATTTAATTATTTAAATCAGGCATACCGATTCACGAGATATGTTGGGTGGAATATTGTTTTAGCTGAGGAGCCATCAAGGGTGTGATGGTTTCGAGCTTCTCCTTGACCGCGCCCCAAAAACCTTTGAAATCTCGCGATCCCGCGTTAGTTATCCCAACAATGTCCCTGTTCGACTACATTGTATTGTTAACTATATCCATCAGCGACTAACTTCCTGCTTCGTAGAAAGCAACATTGGAAAAGTTAAATTACAATATAAAATATTTCAAGGGACATTTTAAGGTAAGGAAAAAATCTTAGGTTCTTTTTCTTTGCACTTTCAATAATTTTTCTCACAAGTAAGCAAAGTTAAAATCAGCAGCCAACGTAACGGTAGAAAAAAAATTACATTTGACAAAATAAAAATGTAAATGGGGAAGTTCAATTTGACCATTTTTGAGTCTAAGAGGACACAACCACTTTAACCAGGTATAAAGCATTTTTGTTATGGATGCTCAAACTTAATACTTAATATCAATAATCCAAAAACTTGTTTAGTTACAAGTTATAATAGCAATAGTCTTGCCCTTACATTAAGTGCATACTTTCAATATACTATACTTATACTGATTAGTTTATATTTTATATTTATAGCATCCTACGCCTACATTACAAATTATTATTAAGTAATATGAATTATATAATATTATAATTAACTACAGACTATAATTAATATGAATGCATGCAGTAATGTAGGCATAGTTTAGACTTAGTAGGTTATATATAATTTTAATCATGAATCCTATATATGGACTACCATATATTTCATATGACATCTACTAGAAAAGTCAAGTCATCTTAAAAAGTGATAAAATAAAATCAGTTCAGGTGCATATATTAGGCCTATATATTATTTCTTAATGATTTTCTATTTTAAAGTTACCTGTACTCTTTTCTAATTAACTCCAGACATGTAACTACTAATGCTAAATTGAATAGAGCTATTTTTATTTGACAAAGCGCCTTTGAAACCTTTTTGTGTATTCACCCATAATTTTTCACAAATAAATTGGTATGCTAAATGAAATTTTCGAGCTGAAGGCATGATAATGATAAAAAAATTGAAACAAGAAATTAAATTTACATTTAAGTACAGTAAATTATTTGTTGATGTTTAACGTAAATAAAACAAACGTTATTTTATCAGATATATGTCATATCATTTGAGGTGTTTCAAATCTACTAATCTTAAAATATGAATTATGAATGAAATTGCTACAAGTGTAACAAAGCTTGGCTTCTTTCCATCAATTCAAATAGAAGCCTATATTTATATTGTTGTCCAAGTCCAAGCCTACTAGTATTTATATAGGCCTATCTTATAGCATCTTATATAAGGTAAGATGAAATTGGGAATGGATATTATGAGTTTAGTAACCCTTCAGTATTTTGAGTTCAGTACCCTTCAGTATTTAAATATGGATAATAAAGTGTATGTATACTAAGTACGTTCTACATCCATTCACCCATGCATGAGCCTTTGTTTGAAATTATATTTATGTGTAGTTAGTAGTGTATTAAAGAGTCATCGCATTAAGTATGTTGAGAATCACTGATCTAAAGTTTTTATACTTTTCTAAGCAAAACCCTAAGAGACTAATTAGAAAGCACATTTCACAAAAATACAGAAAAATAATGTAAATTTAGTAACATGACTTTCTAGCTGGTATAATGTGTCTGAATGCAAGCAATGAAAGACAGAACAATGTCAATTCTTTTACAAAATTACAAATACTTCGCTCTATTAATTATAATATTCTCAAATAAACATAAGTTACAGCATTTTCATGCTGGTCCATCTTGTGACATTGACCTTGACAGTGCTCAAACATTGATAGGCCTACTCATACAGTCTTTAGTTTTAATATTACCTGTCTTGTTCTTTTCTATTAAGCCTACATAATATTTAAGTGAATGTGCAGCTTTTCAGGCAACAAAAAGTTTGAAACAAATTTTGTTTACAAAGGGCAATTTTTTTTCATCATATTTTACATTTTTAATTATAAATATTTTAAAAACAATAACGGTATTACTAATAATGAGAGTTTCCCTTCTGATGGGCAGTTTCCCTGTGTAATGGTCAGTTTCCCGATTGTGGTGCTTTCTTCATTCATTATTGCATGGGTACTTGATGAAATCAGCATTTGGTGTAAGCAATACGCTCCTCTTTGGCATCCTAAGACGGCACCACTGGTTGATTCAAGGTGTATAGCAGATAAAGGTTCGATTGTCAAAGAGGCGATCAGAGGCTTTATCCCTGGTCTCAGCGCATGGTCCATATATGTAGGTGACAGGCAACCACCCATCACATACCCGGTACTATATTTTGGGTCAGGGGTGGGAAGTAGATAGACTACAGAAAAAAAGATACACATAATTATTATATTTTGACATGTAATACTTGTTTAACCTGGCAGTTAACTGTTGTTATTTCTGGAGTCTAGTCTATCAATAATTGCTATAACTATACACCACCAAGTGAAGTGTTGCTATAACCACCAAGTCAAGTATTGCTATAAGAACCAAAAGTCAAGTTTTGATCCACCAAGTCAAGTATTGCTATAAGAACCAAAAATCAAGTATTGCTATAACCACCAAGTCAATTTTTGCTCCATTAAGTCACGTATAGCTCCACCAAGTCAAGTGTTTCTATAACAACGAAGTCAGGTGTTGCTACAACAACCAAGTCAAGTTTTGCTCCACCGGGGGTCGTGTTGCTAACAGTTTTAATTGGGTTCAGTTTACCTCAAAGACTCGTTGACCTCACAAGAATGTGAATTAGGGAGTCTGATAAGCAGCGCTGATGACGTGTACTATGCCAGCAAACTGTTGCCTGGCTACTGCAGGGAGTTTGATAAGTAGCACTGATAACTGATAACGCTGACTGATAACGTGCAATTTAATGGTTATAACCACCAACCCCCCCCCCCCCCTCAAAACAATGACCAACTTCAGGCAGAGTCAAATGAGATATTTTTTCTTAATTTCCCTACAAATCCAAGCTGATGCAGATTTATTTGAAATCCAGACCACGAGAAACATTGACAGGCGTGGTCTCTGGCTCTGTAGGGATGAAGTGGTGGTAGGGACAAGAATTCTGACATCTAAGATGACCTCCCTGGCCTGGGCAGCACCAGGTCATGTCCACCACACGCTGGCTCTGTCCATAGAACCATTCAACAATCCCTTCAAGCGGTTTGGGGGTGGGGGATGGGCTTGTGTGTTCATTGTTAAGAATCCAGTGAGTCCAACTCGCCAGTCCAATGTGTTATTCTAAGGACAGAAAATGAATCTGAATCCAGTGTGTCTTTAATATGGCAATGATGGAGTCCATGGGGAAATACCTGAGATCGTCTTGTCTTAGCTATGACTATGATGGAGTCAATATGGAAATACCTAAGATCGTGTTGTCTGAATTCTTTAAATATTTGCCGTCTCCCACTTTCCCATCAATTTAACCCATCGAATATCCCACGTGTATTTTTACTGCAAGTATGGGTATGTAACTAAATATTGACGGGTTGGGGGCGCAGGACAGGGGCGTCATTTCAGGTTTTTTTTTCAGGGGAGGGGGGGGGGCAAACCAAAACTTGGTCGGCTTAAGTTGTTTATTAGTTGAGGCGCCACAGTAAATATTAATTTATATAAACCTGCATTTATTTATTTTTTTTGTGGGGGGGGGGGGGGTTCCGCAAATGCCCCACCCTGCCCTACCTTTAAACCTTAAAAAATATGTAATGCTTTTTTGTATTATTAGAAATACTGAAGCTCTTAACAAAATGAGATTAACCTCTCACCCAGTAGACGGTATGGTAAAGAAAAGTGTTTGCACGGACTATAGAAGTAAAGGAAGGTTTGTAATATTCTAATTCAGGCCTAGTGCACACATTTTATTCAAACGACAGACGGTACATCAAATGCATATATTTGTTCTGTCAGTGGGAAGTCTAAAGCAGGTCCTTTCTGAATGGCTTTATCGCAGGCAAACAGACGGTACATCAAATGCATATATTTGTTCTGTCAGTGGGAAGTCTAAAGCAGGTCCTTTCTGAATGGCTTTATCGCAGGCAAAACTGCATCAAACTTAAGGGATGATTCCCGATGTCTTTATTTTGAAATCACTTTTTAAAAAAAATAATAATAATAACTTTCCATTTTTTTTTTGGTGTGTTTCTGGCCGGCAAAATATTCGGACGGCTACTTGACCCACTTCCCGTCAACCAATCAAGCTGAAACTTGCTTCATAAACTCGTTGTCGATGCCAACGCGTTCTCATTAATTTTCAGCCCCATCCCCCCAAAAAAACAGTTCTTCCTGTTATTCGAGGTGAAGATGAAGAAAAGATAAATCCACGGAATTCACGAAATAAAATTCCCGATAACTGCGCTGAGATTCACTCTAGTGCGTCTGGTGCGTAATATTTTCTTTTGTTTTTTTATGAAATAGTTGGTGAAATAAATCTGAAGTGTAAAAGCGGGTGGGACGCTAGAATATTAATATAAAGGATTTATACGAAAAACTTTGTTTTTAGTTGTTTTTTTCGTTAAAAACAAAGTAAACGGTCTATGTTATTCCTGGATGATGTGGTGAGTTGGTAGACGTGTACACTGGGAGGATGGGGTGAGTTGGTAGCCATGTGCACTGGGAGGATGTGATGAGTTGGTAGACATGTACACTGGGAGGATGGGGTGAGTTGGTAGCCATGTACACTGGGAGGATGTGATGAGTTGGTGGACGTGTACACTGGGAGGATGTGGTGAGTTTGTGGACGTGTACACTGGGAGGATGTGGTGAGTTGGTAGACCTGTAAACGGGGAGGGTGCTACTAAACAGGTATTTTTATGTATATGTAAGTAAGGACAATAAAGTGATGTCCCGTTCAGTGCTGCAAAGATGAACTCTTCAGTACAAGGGTAGTTGAGGATTTGACTTCCTGGTCTAAATGGTGTGTTCATGTCGGTGGATTACGTCTGTGTGGAGATAGCGGCCTTGGATATAAGAGCAATTATCTTGTCAATACTGTGCTACCTGTAGCCTGGCTAGCGATAACTGTGGGAGTTGGTTGGTGTGATGTGCGAGTGTGTGATGTGCGGGTGTATTTGTTTGTGTGCAGTGGCGTAGGAATTGAGGATCCCTGGGGGCCCTCTTTTGGGGATAATTTACTCCTTTTTTTATCCATTCTTTTATGTAGATTTTTTGACAAACTGACGAGATTTTTTTTTTTTTTAGGTTGTGGGAATCTTTGTCAGCCCTGGTGGCACTTACCCATTGTCTTTGTTGGCACTTACCCATTGTCTTTGGTGTCACTTACCCATTGTCTTTGGTGGCACTTACCCATTGT
>CAXITT010000027.1:1219143-1251165 GCA_964033795.1 Lymnaea stagnalis | reverse complement strand
GGGGGGGGGGGTTGCGTCTTGCATCAATTTAACATTTTTAATTATGTTCAGGCAGCGGCGTCAAAAGGGGGGGGGGGCATTACATTCTTTTACTTTATATAGAACACTGACATTTTCGCCTTCCGAGGAATTGTTGTTATCGTGGAAAGGAGCGTCCAATACGTTGGCGTGCTCCAGGCGGCACTGACTCTAGCTACGTCACTGATTCTAGCTACGTCATTGTTAGCACATCCGTGTTCTTATCTTTCACAGACACTTTTCAGTTTGTAACATCTCCAGTGGGTTGTCGCTAACTTCTCCAGAGAGTTATCTCTAACATCTCTAGTGAGTTATCTCTAACATCTCTAGTGAGTTATTTATAGTGAGTTATCTCTAATATCTCTAATGGGTTATCTCTAACATCTCAAGTGGGTTATCTCTAACATCTCTAGTGAGTTATCTCTAACATCTCTAGTGGGTTATCTCTAATATCTCTAGTGAGTTATCTCTAACATCTCTAGTGAGTTATCTCTAATATCTCTAGTGGGGTATCTCTATTATCTCTAGTGAGTTATCTCTAACATCTCTAGTGAGTTATCTCTATTATCTCTAGTGAGTTATCTCTAATATCTCTTAGTGGGTTATCTCTAACATATATAGTGGGTTATGTGAGTTATCTCTAACATCTTCTGTGAGTTATCTCTAACATCTTCTGTGAGTTATCTCTAACATCTTCTGTGAGTTATCTCTAACATCTTCTGTGAGTTATCTCTAACATCTCCATCTAACATCTCTCAAGCTATTTAATGGCTTCCAGTTTAGTCGTGCCGGTGCTCATTGTCATGTTCGATCTGAGAGCTAACATCAGTCTTAAATATTCTCAGGGATAATCGGTTGTTCCAACAAGAGCAGGGTTCAAGCTAATGGAGCACCATTCCATTGTTTATCTTAAAATGTGCCTGGTAACGGCACCGGGAGGCCCCTTACGTCTGCCATGTTTTCACGAGTGCGACAGATCCAAAGGGCGGCTGGGTGTGCACTAATGAGAACGTACGCAAGAGGATTGCCCGATTGCCCCAGGACCCACGCCGACCTGTGACGAGCAGACCCCAGATAACCTCGTGACTAGTCTATATTCGGACGAGGAGCGTCCTGTCAAATGTTTACATTTTATAAGACAGTGGGTTCCCTGTGAATTGAACTGGCATAACTGTGATGACTTAAATGTCCCATACTTTGCTATGTTGTGCAGGGATTCTCAAGTCGTATCCCATATTAATGTGCGCCTTAGACGGATGACTTTAATCAACTTACTCTGTTGGTGTTTTCTTTTTCCTATAAAAAATAAAACTTTGGGTGATTTTTTTGTTGTTGTGTGGTTCAAGTTTTAAAATGTGAACTCCTATTAAAAGAATAAATTCATTGGTGAAATTAGACACAACAGACTAGGACATTAAACACAACAGACTAGGTCATTAAACACAACAGACTCGGTCATTAAACACAACAGACATGGGCATTAAACACAATGTTGGTGCCACCTTTCGGATCTTACTCCAAGTGTTCAAATCTTTCATTTAACTTGATTTATTCTATCGCTCAACATTTTTTAAAGCAGGGATTCTTAACATTGCCCGAACTACGGACAACCACCATTGCACAAACTGCAGACAACTACCATTTTCCGAAAAACAGACAACCACCTATTGCAGACAACTGCCATTCCCCCCCCCCCAATACAGACAAGTACCAAGCACATTACTCTTTAACTTTATCCAACAGAGCCGAACATGTGGTAAGCTCCTTGTTGCCCAACAGAGCCGAACATGGGGTAAGCTCCTTGTGGCCCAACAGAGCCGAACATGTGGTAAGCTCCTTGTTGCCCAACAGAGCCGAACATGTGGTAAGCTCCTTGTTGCCCAACAGAGCCGAACATGTGGTAAGCTCCTTGTTGCCCAACAGAGCCGAACATGTGGTAAGCTCCTTGTTGCCCAACAGAGCCGAACATGTGGTAAGCTCCTTGTTGCCCAACAGAGCCGAACATGTGGTAAGCTCCTTGTTGCCCAACAGAGCCGAACATGTGGTAAGCTCCTTGTTGCCCAACAGAGCCGAACATGTGGTAAGCTCCTTGTTGCCCAACAGAGCCGAACATGTGGTAAGCTCCTTGTTGCCCAACAGAGCCGAACATGTGGTAAGCTCCTTGTTGCCCAACAGAGCCGAACATGTGGTAAGCTCCTTGTTGCCCAACAGAGCCGAACATGTGGTAAGCTCCTTGTTGCCCAACAGAGCCGAACATGTGGTAAGCTCCTTGTTGCCCAACAGAGCCGAACATGTGGTAAGCTCCTTGTTGCCCAACAGAGCCGAACATGTGGTAAGCTCCTTGTTGCCCAACAGAGCCGAACATGTGGTAAGCTCCTTGTTGCCCAACAGAGCCGAACATGTGGTAAGCTCCTTGTTGCCCAACAGAGCCGAACATGTGGTAAGCTCCTTGTTGCCCAACAGAGCCGAACATGTGGTAAGCTCCTTGTTGCCCAACAGAGCCGAACATGTGGTAAGCTCCTTGTTGCCCAACAGAGCCGAACATGTGGTAAGCTCCTTGTTGCCCAACAGAGCCGAACATGTGGTAAGCTCCTTGTTGCCCAACAGAGCCGAACATGTGGTAAGCTCCTTGTTGCCCAACTATTTAACTATAACTTTATACATGAGTAAAAGCATTGAATAAAGACTGGTTTTGCTCCTGTTTTCCTTGTGGTTGAAGTTGTTATGTCCCCGTACCGGATATGGTAAGCAAGATGGTGGAGCACCAGGTCATGTTTTGAAAGAAAACAATCAAAACACTTTTCATAGAAGAAAAGACGGATGGAATTTTCCCCCCATTGTTTTTATGTGTTTATTTCCCCACTTGTATCAGTGTTCCGAGAAATTGATAAAGCATTAATTTCACCTTCGACTTAGCAGTTAATTTTGTCATGACTGCCACGTACTGGCAGCAGTCTTTTTTTATTATTACAATATATATTTATTTATTATACTATTCTATGACTAATAGTAATGTTGTAATATCCTGTGTCTGGCAGTCATTTATAGTCTGACATCTTTTGACTGGCAGTCTGTAATGGCGTAACATCTTCTGACTGCCAGTCAGTTATGGTGTAACATCTTCTGACTGGCAGTCAGTTATAGTGTAACATCTTCAAACTGGCAGTCAGTTATAGGGTTACCTCTTCTGACTGGCAGTCAGTTATAGTGTAAACTCTTCTGACTGGCAGTCAGCTATAGTGTAACATCTTCAAACTGGCAGTCAGTTATAGGGTTGCATCTTCTGACTGGCAGTCAGTTTTAAGGTAACATCTTCTGACTGGCAGTCAGCTATAGTGTAACATCTTCAAACTGGAAGTCAGTTATAGGGTTACCTCTTCTGACTGGCAGTCAGTTATAGTGTAACATCTTCTGACTGGCAGTCAGCTATAGTGTAACATCTTCAAACTGGCAGTCAGTTATAGTGTAACATCTTCTGACTGGCAGTCAGTTATAGGGTGAAATCTTCTGACTGGCAGTCAGTTATAGCGTAACATCATCTGACTGGCAGTCAGTTATAGTGTAAAATCTTCTGACTGGCAGTCAGTTATAGCGTAACATCATCTGACTGGCAGTCAGTTATAGTGTAACATCTTCTGACTGGCAGTCAATTATGGCGTAACACCTTCTGACTGGCAGTCAATTATGGCGTAACATCTTCTGACTGGCAGTCAATTATGGCGTAACATCTTCTGACTGGCAGTCAATTATGGCGTAACACCTTCTGACTGGCAGTCAATTATGGCATAACATGACTGGCAGTCAATTATGGCGTAACATCTTCTGACTGGCAGTCAATTATGGCGTAACATCTTCTGACTGGCAGTTAATTATGGCGTAACATCTTTTGACTGGCTGTCAATTATGGCGTAACATCTTCTGACTGGCAGTCAATTATGCAGTAACATATTCTGACTGGCAGTCAATTATGGCGTAACACCTTCTGACTGGCAGTCAATTATGGCATAACATGACTGGCAGTCAATTATGGCGTAACATCTTCTGACTGGCAGTCAATTATGACGTAACATCTTCTGACTGGCAGTTAATTATGGCGTAACATCTTTTGACTGGCTGTCAATTATGGCGTAACATCTTCTGACTGGCAGTCAATTATGGCGTAACATCTTCTGACTGGCAGTCAATTATGCAGTAACATATTCTGACTGGCAGTCAATTATGGCGTAACATCTTCTGACTGGCAGTCAATTATGGCGTAACATCTTCTGACTGGCAGTCAATTATGGTGTAACATCTTCTGACTGGCAGTCAGTTATAGCGTTACATTCTTTTTTTTCCCCTGAAAGCTTGTGTCGTGTCTGATGTCGTAACTCTTCTTTTGTGGTGAGTGTAACATAAAAAAACCTATTTAAAGAAGAAGAAAAAATCCCATTCTCTAGTTTGCCTTGTCATAATACTGACAGACGGATGCCATTGTCATCGTGTTGACAGGCCGATCCGTTTCAACAATCCATTATTTAAAATAGTTAAAATACAAACATTTGCCCTGGAACCACAAAGGCAGATAACCGTCCCCATCATGCATTATTCCACAGTAACTGTAGACTGCAACATTTTCACGCATTTTTCAACGCTGGGTTGTGTTTTGTCATCTTATTCATACATAATGATGATGTCATCCTAATGTTGGGTTAGTGGTAGTGACGGTGTTATTTTAATGTTGGGTTAATGGTAGAAACGGTGTTATTTTAATGTTGGGTTAGTGGTAGAGACGGTGTTATTTTAATTTTTGGGTTAATGGTGCTGGCGGTATTATTTTTTTTTGTGTAAACTTTAAAATAAGGACGAATGACTTCCTTTAAGGCAGTGGTTCTCAACCTTCCTAATGCCGCGACCCTTAATGACAGTTTATCGTGCCTAGGCGACCCCCAGCCACACAATTATTTTCGTTGCTACTTCATAGCTGTAAGGATATGTGTTTTCAGATGGTCTTAGGCGACCAATGGGAAAGGGTCGCGCGACTACCCAGGTTGAGAACCGCTGCTATAAGGGGTCGTCCATTAATTACGTAAACAATTTGTAAGCAATTTTTGCTCCCCCCTCCCCACCTTGTCAACAACTGTCAAACTTTCACACTCCCCCCCCCCCCCCCCCATTTAATTATATTAATATTTTCTTACACCCCCTTCCCAAAAACAAAAAAAAAGGATTAATATTATAAATAAATGTATAAATACATTTTACTTTGTGCTGATCTATTTTAATAAAAATGAAATTGTTGGAAAAACATTTCATTACATCTTTAGCTTGTTAATCAAAAAGTTAAAACGTTTTTACACTTAAATTTTATAATGTCGAATCGATTGAAAGGTTGTTAAAGACTAAATATCATTGTTTGTGGTATAAATATGATTATTTTCAGTAAAGCTGGCAAGTATAGTATAGTTTCTAGCTGCTATCATCGTCCCATGGAGTGGCCAGATTTGCTCTATCGTAACAATTGGCATCAGGGACATCATTTGGGTAGGGCAGTGGGGTATTTGCCCCCACCCCTAATTTGTAGGTTTTATTTAAATTGCTATGGACTGTGGCGCCTCCAGTAATTAACAACTTAACAAGTCGACCAAGTTTTGGTTTTGCCCCCCCCCCCACCCCTGAAATTATGGCGTAATGAAATTATGCCCTGATGGGCATAGTCTATAGTAGCCGATTGATCATTTTCATCTTGCGGCACTGATATGCCAGACAAGTCAGGATCATCCTCATCTAACCATTCATCACTTAAAATAGAAGCAATTTGTGGTGTGAGCAATAATTGCCATAAGCTCTCTCTAGCTCCTGGCAGCTACTCGCTTTGACCGAATCCTTTTTTGTTGAGGAGAAGGTGATAACTTCTTATGCTCAAGAGGGCATTGTCGGTGCTGTTGAACTTGCTTTTTCAACATGACTTGTGATGCAAAATAGATGCTACAGACTTTGCAAATCCATTCAAGTAGCGATGTTATTATTGTTCCTCACTTTATATTCCCCTAATTCTCAAATTATTTTATTCCTACTCTATCATTTATCTTGACTGCTCATGGCACTTGACCTTGTCCTTGTTCCATACCTGCAACAGAATCTCCAGGTGAAGAAAGGCCAACTTTTGACTTCTCTTGCACTAACAAAGTGTGCTAACATTCTGACCAGCCATCTGCAGTGCACAGACACACATTAAATAAAACTTATATTCTTAATAGCCTAAAAATTATATTACTATTTACACTTATACATTTTTTTAAAATTATGAAAATAATGTAATAACCAGTCAATTTTTAAGATGAAAATTTTAATATAGAAAACATGATTGCTGACGTCAACTAATCTAAACCCCTCTCCCTCCCCCTTGTCAACAACTGTCAAACATTTCCACCCTCCCCCTATTTTGTTGACGTAATTAATGAACGCCCCTAAGTACTTATTTCATCTTGAACTCACCATGGATATTTTCTTGACATCACCATTGTCTATGAAAAGTTATTATGGACACTGCTAGATTGTTTCACATGCACTTACGATAATCCATATTTTAAGATTCCTACACTCTACACCACAGGTTCTCAGCCTTCCTGATGCCGCTACACTTTTATGCAGTTCCTCATGTTGTGGAGACACCCCCCCCCCACCAACAAAAACCTTTAAATTATTTTCGTTGCTTCTTCATAACTCTGTTTTCCAATGGTCTTATGCGACCCCTGTGTAAGGGTCGTTCAACCCCACAAAGGGGTCGCGACCCACAGGTTGAGAACCGCTGCTCTACACCAGAGTGGGCAAACTATGGTTCGCGCCTCCATTGTGGATGGCTCGCGCCTCCATTGTGGATGGCTCGCGCTCCCTTTAAACAAATAAAAGAATTAAAATAATCCTAAAAATGGAAAAGATTTGCAGATGTCATTACTAAATGGTACTGTTTCGCTTTTCTGGTGAAATCCCAACTTTCTAGGTCAAACCGCCCCTCCTCCTCTTTGTCACCATTTATGGCCCTAATGCCCCTGTTACCTCTTGATCTGGCCCTAATGCCTCTGTTACCTCTTGATCTGGCCCTAATGCCTCTGTTACCTCTTTATCTGGCCCTAGTAGCCTACCTCTGTTACCTCTTTATCTGGCTCTAATGTCTCTGTTACCTCTTTATCTGGTTCTACTAATGCCTCTGTTACCTCTGTTATTTCTGATTCTTTGTTTTAAATGTCTGATTGTATGTATGTGTTATATATCTGATTGTATCGTATGTATGTATTATGTGTCTGATTCTATGTCTGTGTTATGTGTCTGATTCTATGCCTGTAGTATCAGTCTGATTCTATGTCTGTAGTATCTGTCCGTTTGAAGCACTTCCTTCTCTTCCTGCATCATGTGCTACTTACAACCAATATCGTAATGCGTTTTACTTCCTCGATCCAAGATCAGATTTATTTTTCAGCTGGCCTCTAACTGATCCCTTCTGTCGCCCTTTCTGTCTCTCACTCCTCCCCCCAACCCCCTCACTTTATACATGTATCTTGAATCGGTCGGTGCAGTGGGTGTGGGAACTGTGTTCTAATCCTATGGTCATGGTGTTTGTGTAATGTTATTTCCTCCGCCGGACACGGTACAGGACATTCCACTAAACCAGCAGAGCACGGCGTTTTTTATCAGGGCTCGCATTACTCTACTGACACAGGTCTCCTACACACACCCGTTGTTTGGTGCAGGTGATAGGACATGTTTCGGTGTTGTATGGTATGCCCGCTTGACCCCAAGGATTGAGTTCTCTCTGCCATTCACACACAGTCGTCTGCGTCTACTCAGGTGTGTGTTGGTGTTGGCCGTTAATAACGGGATTGGTACTGAATAGAAAACCGGGACTTCCCGTTGTATTGATTTTTTTTAAATTTGTATTTATTCACGTCTGATAAGGAGACTGGATTACGATTATTTGGTTTATTAATCTCTTGTGCGTGATAACAAAATCAAAGGACTGGATCATAATTTGAACTGGTTCGGCTCGGCTATGTTAAATTGGGCAAGTAGCAGTAGGGTCAATTGTGTGGTTGACATCATTTAAAACAGTGGTTCTCAACCTTCCTAACGCCGCGACACTTTCAATACAGTTCCTCATATATTCGTTGCAACTTCATAAATATGTGTTTTCTGATGATCTT
This sequence comes from Lymnaea stagnalis, assembly GCA_964033795.1. Taxonomy (NCBI): domain Eukaryota; kingdom Metazoa; phylum Mollusca; class Gastropoda; family Lymnaeidae; genus Lymnaea; species Lymnaea stagnalis. The sequence continues at coordinate 1,242,967 of CAXITT010000027.1, read as the reverse complement.
ATAAGGGTCGTTCGATCCCCAAAGGGGTTGCGACCCACAGGTTCAGAACCTCTTATTTAACTAAGAGGACCTTACAAACCATAGCTGTAATATAGCATATCCAACATAGTACATTGCTGCTTTCTGATAATCGTTTCCCATGTATAAATATGTAGAGTAAAAAAAGAGGCCACATTGCTATAAAGAAGAAGACAGGAAGCTGTAACATCTGGTTATTGGTATTGTTTACATTGACAAAGTCTGTTATTATTTAAAAGATGGCAAAAAATTATTAATTGCAATATCTGAATTTTACATTATAAGTGATTTGTGGATGATAATATCATATTTCCCTCAAAGAACTGGGAACCACTGATTTTAAAAAAAAACATGGCCACCACTATAATTGTCATTTTGGTGATACTGACGTCATACCACTTGAGTGGTGTCATTATGCACCAGTCATTAGCAGAAAGGATTGTATAACTAAGATGGAGTGGGGTTCCCAACCAGGCATCATTTTTTAATGGCTATTTGTGGGGGGAGGGGGGAGAGTTGAGCATTGTTTGCTAGTTACAGTAATTGTTCCACAGCTCTCATTGTCGCCAGCTCCGACACACATTGAGGCGTGTAACAGTGTGATATCCCAAAACAGGAAGTAAACCTTCTGACAAACTTCCTATTTGTGTTTTTTGTCATTGTATTGATGGAAACCAAACAACACTTGGAATCGTCTGTTACTCCAGAATACCGTCTCTGTGTTACCCCAGAAAACCCTGAAGTTTCTATGTTACTCCAGAACACCTTCAACTGTCTGTGTTACCCCACAACATCTTCCACTGTCTGTGTTAGGCGATAAAACTTTCAATTTCTTTGCTACTCCAGAAACCTCCAACTGTTTGTGTTGCTCCAAAACATTTGAAACTGTTACTCCAAAACATTTGAAACTGTCTGTTACTCCAAAACATTTGAAACTGTTTCTCCAAAACATTTGAAACTGTCTATGTTACACCCAAAACATGTGAAACTGTCTGTTGCACCCAAAACATTTGAAACTGTCTGTTACTCCAAAACATTTGAAACTGTCTGTTACTCCAATACATTTGAAACTGTCTGTTACTCCAATACATTTGAAACTGTCTGTTACTCCAAAACATTTGAAACTGTCTGTTTCTCCAAAACATTTGAAACTTTCTATGTTACACCCAAAACATTTGAAACTGTCTATGTTACACCCAAAACATTTGAAACTGTCTATGTTACACCCAAAACATTTGAAACTGTCTGTTACACCCAAAACATTTGAAACTGTCTGTTACACCCAAAACATTTGAAACTGACTGTTACTCCAAAACATTTGAAACTGTCTATGTTACTCCAGAACATGTGAAACTGTCTGTTACTCCAAAACATTTGAAACCGTCTATGTTACTCCAAAACATTTGAAACTTTCTGTTACACCCAAAACATTTGAAACTGTCTGTTACTCCAAAACATTTGAAACTGTCTGTTACTCCAAAACATTTGAAACTGTCTATGTTACACCCAAAACATTTGAAACTGTCTATGTTACACCCAAAACATTTGAAACTGTCTATGTTACACCCAAAACATTTGAAACTGTCTATGTTACACCCAAAACATTTGAAACTGTCTTTTACTCCAAAACATTTGAAACTGTCTGTTACTCCAAAACATTTCATACTGTCTGTTACTCCAAAACATTTGAAACTGTCTATGTTACACCCAAAACATGTGAAACTGTCTGTTACACCCAAAACATTTGAAACTGTCTGTTACTCCAAAACATTTGAAACTGTCTATGTTACACCCACAACATGTGAAACTGTCTGTTACTCCAAAACATTTGAAACTGTCTGTTACTCCAAAACATTTGAAACTGTCTGTTACTCCAAAACATTTCATACTGTCTGTTACTCCAAAACATTTGAAACTGTCTATGTTACACCCAAAACATATGAAACTGTCTGTTACTACAAAACATTTGAAACTGTTACACCCAAAACATGTGAAACTGTCTGTTACACCCAAAACATTTGAAATTTTCTGTTACTCCAAAACATTTGAAACTGTCTGTTACACCCAAAACATTTGAAACTGTTACCCCAGAACACCTTCAACTGTCTTAATCTTCTTAATTGCTGTTTGTTTTTTTTACATTTGCAACACATTCAATAAATTTCTATATGGAAACCTTTGAAAGGAATTATTTTATGTGGGGTATACAGAATTACCACTTTCTCCTGAAGTAGGCGGGGACTGTTATAGGAATCCTCTAATGAAGGTCAAAATTTAAAAGATCTACCCGCATCTAGGATAACTGGTGTTTCACCTCTGAGGGGGCACGTTTTTGGATTATTAAGGGGCCCATTAGAGCCTTGACATGGGCTGCCATATTGATTCCTTATATAACATTTGGGTTGTGTGCTGTAAATGTGTTTTATCATTGATAGTTGTGGGTTGGTTTATACAGTATAGGCTACACATATCTTGCATTTGCGTAAACACAAGATACGAATTCAAGTTATCCCAGTTTTTTGTTGCCAACTAGGATTGTATGTTTTGAGCTTGAAACTTTTGGTTTTGTGTTAAAAACTTATTTTTATGTGTCAGCTTCTTTTTAACCATAATTTTGAAACATTTTTTTTAAAAAATTGCCAGGTTATTTTTGTCCTAGCAGCATCTTGCCTTAATGGGGAATATATGTCCAGCTGTAAAGGGGAAGGCAAAAAACTCGGTCAAGTACCTACCTGACCCTAGGCTATCAGAGTCTGTCTCACCTTCAGACCATCAAGATGGACAACAGTCAAGTTCAGGAGAACAGCCCAACGCATTGGTCAGACCGCTCCCCACAGTGCCTTCTAAAAACAGAGGTAGGTCCTTTCCCTTGTTATTTTTTAGTAAAATTGCTTTGAACACCTTCTTCTTCTATCCGCTTCTACCGGGAGGTATCACGGGCGGCACAGTTATGATCATTGTCTGCTTCTACCGGGAGGCATCACGGGGCTGCACAGTTGGTGATCATTGTCCGCTTCTATCGGGAGGCATCACGGGGCAGGACATTTGGTGATCATTGTCTGCTTCTATCGGGAGGCATCATATCATGGGGAAGTACAGTTGGTGATCATCTGCAAGGTGTGAGGCCTAATGAAGATGCATGTTGTGGACTTTAAGGGTGTCCTTAACACAGTCAGTCTACCACCGGTGCTGTCTTCATCTGGCCCTGAAATCGTGGTGCCTGCTATTGTATGCTTGCAATGCAGGTTGGCTTACAGGCATTCTGACCAGGTTGCCAAATCAATTAATTTGCTGTTTGACCATATAAAACCTGATTGGTATGACCAAACCACCTGTTTTATTTCCTGGATCCAAATGTTTAAACACAGTAATCACAAATATGGAAGCATTTATTCAATAATATATTGTGTTTAGCCTACATTCCAATAAATCAAATAAATAAAAGTGTGAAAAGAATAACTGACCTGAGAAATGGTCTTCCATAACTAACATGTGAAATAGTTTTCCTATACTAACTTGAGAAATGGTCTTCCATAATGGCATTCAAGAAATAAACATAAAATATAAGTCAATATAATGTAGTAAGAGGGGCAGCCATCTGTTAAACTGATTTAGATTTGAGCTGTTAAAAAAATTTAAAAATTTTCTTATTTTTATTCCAAATCTTATAAACCCTGGTTCCCAAGCCATGGGTGGGACCCCATGGGTGGTAACTGAGGGTTTTCTGTGAGGTGGCAACTGAAACAAAGGATAGTAAGGAATTTTTTTTTTATAGGGCGAGTCATTTTGCTTGTTACTCAAGTTGAGAATTTGTGTCGTAAAAGCATTTAAATCTTTTGCTATTACCAATATTTTGTGTGCGTATTACCAATATTTTGTGTGCGTATTACCAATATTTTGTGTGCGTAAATTTTACAAGTTAATCTTTCTCACACATCATTGATTTTTTATATCATCTCCTTTTATAGTTCGGGCTCTGTACAACTTTGAAGCTATTAATGAAGATGATCTATCGTTTAAGAAAGGAGACCTGATGGAGGTAGAAGCTTCCACGTAAGTTTAGTCTCCGCTTCCCTTCTCTCATCTAGTTCTCTCAACAACTTGACCAAATTCAATTCACTGCTTTGTGTTCAAATGATTGAAAGTGACTATAACTTTATCATAATGAAATTGCTCAAATAGCTTTGTGATGTATTATAACATAACAAGTAATAAGTTCAAATACAGAATTCGTCTAGACTTTTGTCAAAGTAAACGTTGCATAGCTTTGAATTGAAACCATTTTTTTTTTTAACATAAATTTTATTGATGTATACTTAAAAAAAAAAAGTAAACATTTTTTGAAAATAAGATAATAATAATATAATAATCATTTCAGCTGTGAATCAGATGACTGGTGGTTAGCTGTCCACACAAAGACCAACAAGCGAGGATACATCCCTAGCAATTATGTTATCAAGGATGACACTTCACCACAGACACAGGAGTCAGTTACATTTTTTAAAACTGCGACCTTTACCAATTTATTTTACTTATTTTTCATCACTAATTGTACAGTCTTTGTCATTTGATTTAATTTAAGCTACAAAGAATTTTAATAGTTCTTATAAAGAAATCTTTATTTTCTAATCTTTCCAAAACATTTTTTAAAAAATTAGCAAATTGATTGTTACTTTGAAACATTACCTGCCTTGGTACACCAAATTTTAATTTTGTTTAGTTTCAAAGCTTATCTGTATTTTAATCTTTAAAATTGATTTATCTGTAAAACTTATGTAACATCAAATTTAAAATTTAACACTAAAAAAATGAAATTTCACACATTTTACAGCTGGTGGTTTGAATTTGACAGAAAAGAGTCAGATAAAATGCTTTTATTACCTGGCAACCCACAAGGAACATTTTTAGTTAGAGAAGCAACAGGTGCGTAAAAAAGGGACTTAGAGTTGACTTGAGTTGAGAACCATTTTTACTTATTTAAATCAGAAATTTAAAGATCTTTTGTAAACGGGCAATGTTAGCAATACATTTTTTAGCAGTGTTGAAAGATTATCTGATCAATGCTTTCATTTTGTATTCTTATATATTTTAAATTCTTAATTTTTTTTAAAAATCCATTATTCTCCAGATAAATCTTCCTATGTACTTTCCGTACGTGACAGTGATAAAGCCAATGGTGATCCATGTGTAAAACATTATCGTATACGCAAAATGGATGACGGAGGCTTTTTCATAAGTGCTAAGAAAACCTTCAAAAGTTTATTTGATGTAATAAACCATTATAAAGGTAAATATAAAGCACAATTATTTTCTACTTATCTCACATGTGTTAGCTACGACTATTGTATGAGCCGACCAAATTTTTGTATTTATCAATCATTTATGGTGATTGCTATGTATATAAAGTTTAGGATATTAAAAAAAGAATACAGTTTAACTAACTGATAAATTTTGAAAGTTTCAAACTTAATGGCACTTTACTTTAGGGCTTTGATATAGCCTACTGGCTTGAAGAGTTTCCAATCAGGCCTCATGAACTAATACTATTTGGACAAGCTGTTGTGCAATGACCAGACCTGTTCATTAACCCACAATAATTGAGATTTTCTGCTCCTCATCTTGCTCTGTCATTTGGTTTTCATCCATTGCTCAGCTCTGGGGGACCCATTTCATCAAAATGCATATCCATTTGTTTTGATCAATACAAGAATATTGTATTTTATTTTCTAGAAAACTCTGATGGCCTTTGTTGTCGTTTGATGCTTGCTTGTCCTCGCATTAGACCTGTTGTTCAATTCCGAGAGCTGGAAATAGCCAGAGATGCTGTAAAACTGACCACTAAACTCGGAGCTGGCTGCTTTGGAGAGGTTTGGAAAGGTCAGTTTTGTATTTTTGTTGGAATGTTTTAAGTTTTACTTTTATTTAAGCATTAACACTGCATTAAGCATTACCGTTACATTAAGCATTACCATTACATTAAGCATTACATTAAGCAATAATATTTCATTAAGCATTACTTTCGAGGGTATGAGAATCACTGTTGTGATGTTTGAGATTACAGTAAATGGTGTTCACCGAAATAGTGCAGGCATGAGTGAAAGAAGGCGTGAGGTTGTCGATGATGGGCAAGAGGGTATATATAGAAAGCGTTGTGTCATATAGACGGTTGGTCGTGTTATAGCCAGAGAGTTGTATTAGATTCACTGTGAAGATTGTTGTGTGTCTCTGAGTCTGTGGGACGTATAATAAAGTAGTAATTATTCTGTTTGGAGGTCATGCTACAAAACTATTCAATATGTGATGAAATTAATAAACTTATTGTATTATATGATGGAGTCAGGGTTGTAGTGCATTGGACTAACATAATATAGGATAAGTTACACTAGTCAGAGGAGATTGGAGAGACCATACCTGTCGTTAAACAGTAAGATTAGATGGATCGTCTACGATTGAGATTTATAGCTCATCAATTATCATAAGCAGTACTATTATTTAATCTTTCATATTACATTTACCATCATATTAATTTTTTTTATTACATTTAGCATTACAATTACATTAAGCATAAATTTCTTACTTAAGCACATTCTTGTTACAATGCTTGGTGTGAACTTAAGAAGCATATTTCTTATCAGTGAGCAATTGGTGTCCAATTGTACAATTTTCGTATATGTTTTGGCCAAATGCAGGTACCATGCGTAAAGTTGTTGATGTAGCTGTGAAAACATTAAAACCAGGAACTATGTCATCAGAGGCATTTTTGAATGAGGCTAAAATTATGCACAAGTTGACCCACTCCAAACTTGTACAGGTACATTTCTATATTTCAGAAACAAACTGAGACATCTCTTAGTCTCGGAAATATGATCGGGAAGTAAATTTACTCTCCTGTTCAAGATTTAATTAAACCTACGTCAATATGTTCAATAAAATTACTGGGGTTAGTTACATAAACCATCATTCAATTACATTACGGTCAGTTACATCAACCAATGTTCAGTAGCATTACTTTTAGATCAACCTGTTGTTTAGTGAATAAAATGATGATGTTGATATTTCAGCTGCTGGCTGTCGTCTCGTCAAATGAGCCCTTCTACATCATCACAGAACTTATGGTCAATGGTGCTTTATTAGATTTTCTACGCTCTGATCAGGGGAAAAAACTTAAATTTAATGTCCTTATTGAGATGAATTCGCAGGTAGGTTTCGTCAATGTTTAGAGCTAATTCTTAAATGCCCCTGAATATTAGTGCTTTGTCAAAAAGGCGATAATAATGGATGAATATTTTTTTTTTAAATCTGCCGTATGTTTCGTTACACCCTTTTTTACTTAAATTCTCTTGTTGTTAAAAATGTGTTCCTTAAATTATGAGTTAAAAATGGCTTTAGCGTTTGCTAAATGGTTATGTTATTATAAAAGATACGGTTGTGAGTAGTTGCAGATAGATGTAGTGTTTACTTTGACTATATCAGCACATTAAAAGACTCTTTTTTTTTTTACCTTGACTAAATGAACACATTAAAAGACTCATTTATTTTTCATATCCTTGATCCCATAATGAATCATACAGTAGTTTTTTTTTCCTCCCAGATTGCTGAAGGCATGGCGTATTTGGAGGGGGTCAATTTTGTCCACCGAGATTTGAGAGCAGCCAATATCTTGGTTGGTGAACACTATGATGTTAAAGTGGCTGACTTTGGACTTGCTCGGATTTTAGAAACTGAAGAGAATGTTTATGAAGCTAATGAAAGTAAGCAAGTCTGCTTTCAAGTTATCATTTGTAACTCTAATACACTGTTAATTTATAAACTTAAAATTTTTGCTGACTTTTGATTTCAGATTAACAAATACCATAGCCTGCCAACATTCAAAATGTACTTTAGACTTTGTGGATGTTAGCTACTTGTATCTTTTTTTTTCCTCTCTATTTTCTCAAAGTGATTGTTTTATTCATGATTTTATTTTATTTCAGACACTAAGTTCCCAATAAAGTGGACAGCCCCTGAAGCAGCCCTTGAAAGGAAGTTCAGTATAAAATCTGATGTGTGGTCATTTGGTGTTTTAATGTATGAAATTATAACGTATGGAAAGGTGCCTTATCCAGGTAAGTTGTTTTGATAAATTGATCTCAGGTATATATCAACCAAACATATATATCAGCCTTTAAATGTTGACTCATGGTGGGATTTTGGGATATCCTTATTTGTGGCCTGATTCTAATAAGTGTGTGCAGATTGCATAAATTAAGGCTCTGATGAACATTACCTTTTTTAGAGACACTTCTAAGATATAAAGTATACAACAAAGTTTCAATGGGAAGTGGGTAAATGACATACATTCCAATCCAAGGTGCTTTCCAGAATGTCTCATGTTGAATTAAATGAGGAACTTGTGCTTTTTTTTTTTTCACACACTATAACTTTCAACATACTGCAAGTGATGGATACCTTTTTTTATTTGGGGAAGGAAATAGTGGCTTTACCATATTTATATTATATTTTTAAATATTTTAAAATTTACATGCGATATTCACTTTTTTTGTAAATAATATATGATAAATTTATAATCATCGAGGATACAACTTAGCTCTTTTTAAGGGGAAATTGTTGCTTACAAAGGTAGAGATTATTTATTCCACTTCTTTTTTGATATATTCAAATTTTAAAAAAGAGGAAGGTCACCAAAAAAAAAACCACAAAAAAAGTGAATTCAACAAGAAGAAAAAAAAATAATAATACCCACAAGTTAAGCTAGAAAAAAAATGTAGATTACAGTTCCTTCTCTTACATGGAAAAAAAAACCCAACCAAATGACTCACAGGCTCGAAAGAAAGGTTGTTTTTGTTCATCTTTTTTAATTAGTTGTTACGTTTTTATAATTTACATTTAAAATAAAATCCTTTAGGAATGGCTGGCTCTGAAGTATTACAGATGGTTGAGAAAGGTAAGAGAATGAGCAAACCCACCAATGGTCCTATTGAAGTTCCCGACTCTTACTTTAACATGATGCTGAAGTGCTGGAACCGCCTGCCAGAGGAAAGGCCGACGTTCGAAAGCCTGCACAACTTCTTCGATGACTATTTCATCAACGTAGAGCCAAGCTATAGGGACATGGATGAGATGTAGACAGTCTGTAAACAATAGATCGATATGTCTGCCAGGAGTTGTGTGAATGATGAGTTGTGAGATGGTGAATGATGAGTTGTGACCTAGTGAATGAGGAGTTGTGAGATAGTGAAGGATAGGTTGTTTTGCCTGGCAGTAGGTGTTTGGATGATGAGATGTGTGATGATTAAAAGAAAAGGCGTATCATTCATTAAAAAAAATGAAAAATTTAACTGGGTAAATGTCTAGCAACATAAAGTGATTCCTTATGTGCAGGATGATTATATGTACAGAATGTTTATATATATATTGTTCATATTTTTAAATACAGCATTATTTGTTCATTTAATTTTCCTAAAACTGTGAAATACATAGTTTAATCATACAATAAGTTTAACCATACTATAAATCTAACCATATAATAAGTTAAACCATATAATTAGTTATATGGTAAGTTTGACCATACAATAAGTTTGACCATACAATAAGTTTAAATGTACATGCCAAGCTGTGGGATAAAATAAACTGGACAGGAAAAAAGTAAAAGTTGAGTTCACTGTCAAGATAAAGCCTCAGTATTAACCAATGATATCAATGAAACTTAACTAATGATATCAATGAAACTTAACTAATGATATCAATGAAACTTAACTAATGATATCAATGAAAGTTAACTGATGATATCAATGAAACTTAACTAACGATATCAATGAAACTTAACTAATGATATCAATGAAAGTTAACTGATGATATCAATGAAACTTAACTAATGATATCAATGAAACTTAACTAATGATAGCAATGAAAGTTAACTGATGATATCAATGAAACTTAACTAACAATATCAATGAAACAACGCTCAGTTTCTAAATTTAGACAACCAATGAGATTTAAACTTACTGTTATCAAAAGTTGAATTTATTTCACCACCTGTTTTTAAGATGTGTAATATGTGAAAATATTTCTTTTTTAAATCCAATGAAAAACTAAAACATCCTGTACGATCGTACACCTCAAAGAATGTATAAAAGACATACAAAGTATGGATAAACTGTTCAGGTTGGCATGTATGGTTTGACTTAAAAATTGTCATCATTAAAGTTGGTGGGTTTTTTTGGAGCAAATTAATCAAATTGGCACAATACTACTATTAGCATTTTAGTCTTGAGCACAATTTTAATTAGTTTTTATAATGCACATCCTAAATATAATACTGACAATGTTTTTGTTTATTAATAATGCAAACTTAGGGGTCATTCTTTTTGAGCGTCAAAGAGTAGATGAAAGGGAATTTGTTCAAATGCAGACATCTGCAGATGGGGGTCTTGCAGACCTCCCCGAGCTAGCATTTTTTATTATATGCTGCTTTAGGTCCACTGGGAGTTTTCTAGTATGCTTAAAATTTTTAACTTCGGACATCCTCTATGGCTGATCTTTTTGCGAAATAATTATAATCTTAAAGCACCAAGAAGTTAGTTAGGCAGCATAAGGGAGAGCACTCTAAATATTTGGTTTCTATTTATCAATTAATGAAAACAATGCCAGTTTGTGTTTTTGTAAATTTCTCTACTTCTCAGTTCTGTTTTTTGCAGATGTCCATTATGAAAAATCCCTTAAGCTTTAAGTCAGCCATTACCATAAACCTTACTTCTAAATAAAGTATAATTTTCTAGTATCAACAGACATACAAATACTTAATAAGATGTATTTTTGTCTCTTTACCTCTTTTTACAGTAGTGAGTTTACAACAGAATGAACATATATATTATATTGGCTTTTGGGGCCGAAGCACTGTTTATGTATAGTTCATATATGTGAATGTATGTTGAAATGAATTAAATGAACAGTTGGTGATGATTATCTACCTTGTGAGTGTGAGTATGTCTCCGCTGTAAAAGCTTGATTTTGAATGTCTGGTTACAAGGAAGTTAGAAATAATGATAACCATTTTTTCTCATTTCTGCAGACATTGAAATAAGTATAGTATGGCGTTTAAAAATAAGCACTTAAAAATAAGTACCGTAAGACGTTGAAATAAGTACTGTATAAGAATTGTTAAAGAAAAGTGGCAAGTTTAAAAATTGATGTAACTAAAATGTATTTTATTCAGAAAATGAAGATGTTAAGAAATCTGTCCAATACAGCATATGTTACTGTTTTCTATTGTCAGAGCCTGTGTTATATTTTAATGGACACGTTCAAAATGAATTATATAATGGTGCCTTCTTAGTTAGTGGTAAGTGCTAAAGGGCTTTTCTCAATTTTACAATTATTCACATCTTATTGTATGTTGGGTTTTGTTACGACTTTATGGATATTATTATAACTATTCTAATTTACAGACTCTCCCCAAGTTACAAACAAGTTACGTTATGAACAACTCTTCGTACCATGAATTTTTTCGTAAAATTTTATTTTGTTCACTGTTAGCTATACATATCTCCTAAAGATGTTTGGGAGATAATAGCCATAAATACTATCAAATGAACAATAAAATTTAAAAAAAAAATATATATATTTTAAATACAGTCCATTATAAATAAATAAAAAGTTACTTGACCGTAACATACTTTGGACTGTGTGGATGGGTTGAGGAGGGGGGCTAGTAGATCTTTACATGGATTGGGTCAAGAGGAGGCTAGTAGATCTTTACATGTTAAGATGGAGGAGTAGGAAGCAGTTGAAGTTGCCAGGGTATTCCCAACTCTCTGTTTGTTGCAAATTGTTGGGGCTTATGTAGAATCATGCATCATGTAGACATGTTCGCTACATTCCGTCTGTTTATTTTTGTTCAGACTCCGAAAACAAATTTCACTTTGATGATAGGTATGTTCGTAAAGTTCAAAAATAGAGTTTGTAATGTGGGGAGTGTCTGTATATAAATCATAAGCAAAATCACATAAACAAACAAAACCAATTTAAATCACATTTAGCATGTGAAAATGAAAGTAAAGATTTTAAATATTTTGTTGATATCTAAAGGCAAAGTATTAATTTTTTAAAGAGCAGTGCACCTAGATTCCACAGATTTGTTCCTTTTAATAATTCATGTCAAGTAATATGTAGCAATAATTCAGTTTGTATTGTTCATAGCCAATAAATTAGTAGAAAAGTAAACAATGAGAAACATCCAGAATTTAGTTGTGATCATTGTGTTATACCACAAATGCAAGGAATGTTTTGTTTTTTTTTGGGGGGGGGGGGGGTTTTTTTTGTTTTTTTTTTTTTTTTGGGGGGGGGGGGGTTTTTGTTGTTTTTTTTTGTGTGATACTTGAGCGACTCTCACTTTTGTGAAATTTTCAACTGACTTGTAATAGGCTGATGACTTTTGTTCAAGATATTTCATTCTATGTTCATCTTTACACTTAAAGTTCCATATGAATATTGTTTATGTGTAGTTTTATTGTTTTATTTATACTAGTATCATCATCCTGGCCTTTGATACACTTTTATATAGTATATCTCTCACTCACATATTTCTCTCTATCCCACTAAAATAATTAAAAATGATAGCCTATACAATTTGAAAATAATACTGGAATATACTAGATTAAATGGCCTTTGTAATCGCCATTTTAAAAAAGTATTTTAAATAATATAATTTCATGCTGTGCATGCTATCTAAAAAATTTTAAAAAGTAAAGAATGGCATCATTAAAATAATCTATCTTTGTACAAAGGACTTATTTTTAGAAAAGGTTTGAAAAAGATAATGAGATGAAGTATTTTAAAGTATTTACTTATTGCTAGGATGTTTCGAAGTATTGATATTATGTCTGGGTTTAAAGAAAAGGTCCTATTCTTAAGTAGCACTTAATTTTGATGCAGCTGGTATCCTTTCGTTTTATCTAATGTCATGAAGGCCCTCTGGGTTATGTCCAAAACTTGGATGTGTTAAAAGCTTGGAAATTAAAATGAAAGATGTGGCGTTCTAACCCACATGTAGTACAGGCCTAGTCAGTGACACACACACACACACCCTCCCCGCATGTTATGGTTATTATATATTCATTTATTCCTTATCCAGTATCTACTTTTTCACTTGCACTAAGTTGAACTTCAGGTCACTCTGGTTTATTACAAAAATGGGACTCCAAATCCAATGGTTTATAAAAAAAATGGGATTCCAAATCCAAGAAGTGCATGTACAGAATACATGAACATATCAACATGTCATTGCTGTAAAGGTGTAATTTTTTTATTGTTTATAACTGGTATATTCTGGCGATTTTTACTTGAAATGCTTGAAGAATATGATTATGTTTATCATTTCCCACAGCTGCAGATCTGATTGACATGTTAATCCCTGAATGAAAATGATTTCAAATATTATTTTGCTAAGTTAAAGATCAACTGCTGCAAAGTATTTCTTTTTTAAAAATCATGTAATGCTTATAAGTTATTTTTATAAAGTTTTTAATTACACAGTGATGCCATAAATGAGTAATGTCATCAACTTTTTTTAGGTTTTTGCTTATTATTAGTGAATCTTTATAGCTTACCCGGTAGCCCTATGATTTGAAGTACCATATCATATAGTGCTGTTTGGCCGCTGTGCAGACTTTCAGCATAAGATGATTGTTGATCTGAAATTAATGGCTTAATTCCTCATTTCTTATATTTAAATAACATTTCAAAGGAACTGACAATGTAACGAAAAGTTGTTAAACAAACTTGACTTTAACCTGTTGCAGTGAAAGGTATTTGCTGGATTCTACAGCACCTAATGGAAAATGGTGAGTGGCAGGCCAAGCTTTTCTAGTGTTCCTCAGCTATTTTTACCCTTGATCCAGGGTTCCCCAGCTATTTTACCCTTGATCCAGGGTGCCTGAGCTATTTTTAGCTTTCCCGTATTGTATCATAACTTGATGTTTTGGGACCCAGAGCTGTGGGCTGGTCATTATAATTGGTGTTTTTGAAAGTCAGAGAGACTTACAACATTGTGCCTTTGAATCTTGTTCATATTGCAATGAGAAGAGTAAATTCACTTCTATTTTGTTACACGTACACTGGCTGACTATGTTAACGTTTGTTATATGTAAAATGACTATGTTAACTATTGTATTATACTGTTCATTCTATTATGTTAATCGCAATGCATGTTATTGGATAAGATCCAATTTGTCACATGGATAAGACCCAATTTGTCATATGGATACGATCCAATTTTTCACATGTATAAGGTCCAATTTATTATGTGGATAAGGTCCAATTTGTCATATGGATAATCATGCTTTTCTTTTTTGACCAATTCTTTGTTTTCATCATGGTTAGTAGGACACATTAGTGTGCTTAACTAAATCCTTGTTAATTATGAACAACCAAGCACCAAAACATGTGCTAACTTTAGTCTGAAAATTACCATTACCCATGTGCCTTAGTTATGTTGCCATTACCAAAAATCATTAGAAATATTACCTATGAAAATACTGCAAAATGATTATGATTAATAGATAACACAGGAACAAGGTATGTCCCCTTCATTTATTATCTGATAGTAGATCAGATATCATCTTTCCTGCTGTGTGTTTTCTTATCAAGAAATTATTTGCTATCATTAAAAACTTACTTTGCCTCATGAAATTTCACAAAACAATAAACAACCCAAATGTGCATGAAAACTTAAAGTACAGTGGTGTTAATAATTAACTTCTCCATTGTATTTCAAATTCATTAAAATAATGGTTTTCATATATTCTTAATTTATTCCAATGATTTTCTCTGCCAGGAATGTGGGCTTAAGATGTTGACACTGTAGATTTCATGCAATAATAAAATATTTCATTTTCATAACCATTCCATGTCATTTCAATAAAATATTTTACAAAATAAGTGTTATAAATATTTTTTAAAGTGAATGGTGGTGTTTTAAGTGTACAGACTTAAAAGCTTTTAAAAGCATTTTCTATGAAGTTGTCTACAGAAATTTATTTTAGGTGGGCCAAACCAAAATTGTTAATATTTAAAATGATTAAAACACTATTCCTAATTAAGGAATGAGTTGCTACGATTTGTATTTCATGAATATTGGTTTTATCCGAACAAAGAAACGTCACAACATGCTTGCAAACTAAAACAGTCCATATTTTCAGAGAACCAAACATTGTCCAATAATTTATTTATTTAAACCTTCAAAACATATATATCACACAGGCTTTGTAAAAAAACAACAACACAATACTAATTTTAAGAAACAGTAATGAAAAGTGATACAAAATAAGCAAGTGACCATATAAATGTTCTTTAATATGTAGGCTTAAAAGACTTAAAAAAAAAATTTTAAATTGGTGAAAGCTTCCTGGGCATACTCTGTGAATAAGTTATTAAAGATATTAAAATGTGATGAAATTTAATACTGAAATAAAATATATTTACAAAAAAATTGCACTTGGACAAAGACACCAGTGCTTTTTTTTAAGAATGTGATTCACATTAGTTATTAAAATCTGTCATACACAAAGCAACAAAATAAAGGAATACTTTGCAGTTATGTAAAATATATTTTAGAAAAATTATAGATTTACATTTTTTTTATAATCAATTTTACCCTTAGGCATAAAACCGCTTAATACAATTTAAAAAAAAAAAATCATATACTAAATTATTTGCATTGGTTTAGAGCATTTTAATTCCACATGAAAATTATGCTAGACACAACATAATTATTCTTTTGGAGAGCTTAAGTTTATTTACTTTGTTACAGTTGCAGATTTACATGAAATCTTGTACTTCACAAATACATGAATGATGAATGTCATTGTTTAGGTCAAAAATTCTCTCAAAAAAAATACTGCTTCTAACAGGAATGTTTTTAACATTAATTTTGAACAAATTCATTAATACATGGAAACTTTGAATAAAATTACCTTGAGTAAAGAATATTACATCTTTGTAGCTGTGTAAATTAATTGTTAAAAAAACAACATCCAAGCATTAAAAAATGTTTTAAAATGTCGCACATTATTTTTTTAAAAACTTATATTTATCAATATTATCATACTTTTGATGAGTTTGTTAACTTCAGGTTTTTGTTATATTGAGGTTAATCAACTCTTTTCATAGTCCGTTTGATAAGCTTGAATGTGCAGATATTTTTATTTTCTTAACTGATTATCTATAAAGACTAAGTTTTCAATAACTTAATTTCTTTAAAAAATTCCCTATGATAATGGTTCCACATATTTTAATATTATTTAAATTCTGATCTACTCATTCAAACCAATGTTTAATTTAAATAATTCTTTGTGTGTCTGTCAATGCTGTTGCTAATCCTGGCTAGTTAGTAAACTACCGCCAGTGATTTCATTATCCAAAGAGTTGCTCATAATACCAGTTGTGTCCAATCTATCCTCCAAGGCCTTTTGTTTTCTTCTTCGCACCTCTTCTGCCCTCCTTTCTCTCTCCTTTATCTTTTCTTTTATTTCATTGATTCTCTTTTCACGGTTGTCAGCTACAACATCCATTTTCTGAATTTGTTGCTCTTCTTTCTCTTTCTTATAGTGTTCAAAATTCTCCAGGG
This sequence comes from Lymnaea stagnalis, assembly GCA_964033795.1. Classification (NCBI taxonomy): domain Eukaryota; kingdom Metazoa; phylum Mollusca; class Gastropoda; family Lymnaeidae; genus Lymnaea; species Lymnaea stagnalis. The sequence continues at coordinate 1,226,325 of CAXITT010000027.1, read as the reverse complement.
CTGCAATTGCATCGGATCTTTCAAGTGATTTGATTTTATTTAGCCGCTCTTCCTCACGAATCTAAAAAATCATACATTTAATTTTAAAGTTTTTTAAAATTAACAATGATTGATGACTAACATAAAAAAATAGATATTAAATCGATAACACTAACTGCTTGACACTTAAGGTAAAATAAAATAACTGAAGTGGCAGTGAATTTATTGCATTGTATTTCACATTGTGACATAGAGAAGCTAGGCTGTATCTAGTTCTGAATTATGAATCATTTCTTCCTGCTTCAATAATCAATAAAATTCTCACTGTTGCCCTAAAACCTTTTGCTGCAGTGTATTAGCTGCAATTCAGCCAACTTTATAGAAAATTTAATTTTTTAAATTATCATTTCACATTAAAATATCTGTGCACTTTGGAATTCTATTGCCTCTGACAACATACTTTTCTTCTCTCCTCTGCTCTTTCTAACTTTTCTTTTATTTCTTCTTCTGTGAGAACTCTTTTTTTCTTTCTTCTCCTCTCAAGTTTTGCAAGTTGTCTTGGTGGAGGACAAGGAAGTCCACTTGTATTGAAACATTCACTGGTGACTAACTCAAAACTCACACCCCCAGAAGACTCTGTTGTAGGTCTAAATAAAATTCAACATATTCTTTCTTATAATGTATAAAAGATTATTTGAGGGGAAAAAATTACCATATTTTATGTTTTTTATTTATGAAATCAACCTTTCTTCTTATTTCCATTTTTAAAGTCAGTATTTGAAGAAAGTAATTAAAAAAAACCACTTAAATAATATGTCAATGATTGTAAAAAAACATTTTAAATTCAAATAAATTATATTTAGTTACTTGGCTATAAGTCCTTCTTCCCTAAGGGACTGTAAGATTTTTGATTCATCTAGTCTATCAGCCAGTTTAGCACTATGTCTATTTGGGAGCTGGAACCCTGTAATTCCTAAATCTGTAAGATTCCAAAAAAAAATTAGCACAATACATAATTGCCTATATTGTTGAAACTTAGCATCTAGTTTTATCATCTTTTAGTCAGTAGTGTATAAATGGGATGTGCCTTATCCATTGTAAAAACAAACCTGTTAGATTCTTAAAATTTATATAAGCACTAAAAAGAATCTAAATCAAATATGATATCTTTTTTAATGCAATATTTATATTAATGAAAATCTTAGGAACAAAAAAATGTCAGAACCAAGAAAATAACTCCAGAACTAAACAGATTACTTGTCGTATCATTTTTTAATGAAAACAAAATCTTTACCTAGATCATCCCTTTCAATGAAACTTCTCTCCACTTTGCGTACATCATCTTCTGCAGAGTATTCTGTTATAATGTTGCCAAGGTCTTTGCCATATGCGTAATCATCCTCGCCAAGCCCTGAATCAGCAGAAGCTTTTGAGGTCGCTGAAAATCCCCGATCTCCATCTAAGGACCTATGATCAGCCAAACTAAGTGATGATTTCCCTTTTTGCAGCAATGGTATTTTCCTTTTCATTGGAATTTTTTTGCCATCCGAATCTATTTCATATTCATCCACAATAATATCTTTTGTTTCATTAATTTTTCTATTAGCATTGGTACCTTCCTTTACTTTCAATGTTCCTCTGTCACTTGTGTTTGAAAGCCCAATAGGCTGCACTTTAATGGTTCGTGATTGTTTACATCCCATGGTGTTTTACTGAATAATTTACTAGCTTAGTTTTTTAATTGACCAATTAATTCTAGCCCCGCCTTAATAGAAAAGCCTGAAACATGGGAAGATAAAAATGTAATTTTCTGGCAAAATTTTGCTTTTTGTGTTGATTAGCCTAAATAAAGATGTTTATAATTTGGCTATTTGGTCATTAGATATAATTATATATGCATAATTTAATAAGGCTATACAATGCTAAAGTTAAAGACTTCAAATTATACATGGCATGGCTTTGGCTGAATACTTAGTGAATAAGCCATTTAACACTTGTGTCCCAGACTTTCATTACTTATTTGTTTAATAATGCCCAATTACATGTGATTGATGCATCTAATGAATGTGATGACTTTTAGAAGGTCTGTAGGCTGTAGTTATAGTTATAGTTATAGGCTGTAGATAGACTAAGACTATTTACTAGTAATAAATATGAACATGATTAAATTGTTTAAGCCTAGGCTAGTCTTAACTTAAGTCAAATTAATCAAATTAAACTTGCTAAGTATCTTAATTAGTTACTTAACTGTCTTAACTTCTTAACTAATGAGGTTTAAAGGACATAATTCATTTAATTTTATTAAATTAGTGAATTAAGTATTATAATTATTAATAAAGCCAAAGCTATTGATACTAATTCTACTAATTGCCCAGTGCCTAGATAATTAATTATAAATATAAATAACCTTAATCATAATCTGACTAAGACTTACTAAGACTAAGACTAAGAGTAATAGTATGAGTATGAGTATGAAAGTACTTAGACTTAGGCCTATTTATTGAGCCAGCAAAATTAACAAAAGCTCACTTACATATTAAATTTAAATCCTCTTAAAATATGCTTGAAGAAATTAATTAATTACCGTTTCAAAAACACATGAACTACAATTAAAAAAAAAAAAAATTCTTAGTTAGCTGCCATTGTTTTTATTCGTTGTTAAGGACGCGGCATGGCTGATTCAAGGGAAATCATTCTTATATTAAATGTTCCAGTATATATGGGTGATTAGTTCCTCTTAACAACTTATAACTAAAAAAAAAATAATAAATACATATTAATATACAAAACAAAATTTAAAATTAACTCTTTTCTTTAAAAAGATGCCATAATTTCGTATTTTTCCCCCCATCAACCAGAGTCCGCAGATTTATAATCCACACATTCACATCATCTAGGATTCCAGCTGTGTCCATTGACGGCCATGTCAGACAGATGCTATTTATTTATTAATAGGCCTAATATACAAAATAGATATTGGCGCACAGGAATTTAAACTGCGTTAGCGGCTCCTTCATTGAACTTATTTTACATTTTTTGACAACAGTCGCAACACAGTTTCAGTCTTTGAATAGTGCATCAAGTGGTCACAGTCGCTAAAATGGTGCCATATATAATGCCATTTCAAGCTTTTGAAATTTATTTCAGCTATATCCACAAATATCTTCAGGTAAATTAATAATGATCAATAATGCCTAACAAAGTGACTATATTATTATAATTATACAATGCATGGCATGACTAATTTACTGTAAACAGTATTTAGACCATGACTGAAATTATGAATGAAATCGATTTTGGCATTATGGTTATTGATATTTTACTTAATTCCAAAATAACATTAATAATTATAATTTATGACATATTGATAATTAAAAATAATTCTTGCTATTTCCCTAAATAAGATAAGATAAAATTCTTTTATTGATTCAAATAAATAGAAAAGTTTTTTGATTGCATTATCATTATGAATGCATTTTCAGCACATAAATAAAACAATTTGAACACAAGACATTTATAATAAATTATTTAAAACAGCCATTCAGTTAGTTCTCTTAGCCAAATCGATAAATTCGTACAGATTGGGGAAAAAAGGATTTTTATATCTTTCAGTCCTCGCCCTGAAAGAATTTGGCCCAATCCAAAGTATTTGTGATGAAGAGGGTGGGATGTATCATCCAAAATGTGTTTAGTTTTACAAAAACATCTTTCTTCAAATAGTTCTTCAAGTGAAGGATGTTTAGTTTGTGTTATGTTCCTAGCTTTCTTGATTAGTCAATTTATGCGGTTTTTAATATCAGACGTTGAATTCCCACACCAGCAGGTAATACTGAAATTAAGTAGACTTCCAGTTGTTGCACTGTAAAATAAGTTAACGACTTGATTGTTTATGCCAAAATTGTACAGTTTTTTCAGGTAGAAAGTCTTTTGTTGAATTTCTTATACAGCATTTGGCCATGCTCATGCCATGTTAGCTTATTATTAATTGTGACACCTAAGTACTTGTATGCCTCCACTTTCTTTACACTTTGATTTTTCTGTTGAGATTTGTAATCTGGTGTTTCCCTCTCCTGAAATCAGCAACCATTTCCTTTGTTTTTGAGATATTCAGCTGGAGAATATTTTCATCGCTCCAATTGATAAAGCTTGTAACTAAGTTGCGGTATAGGCCTTCTCCTTCAGATATTAAGTCAACAATGGTGGTATCATCAGCAAATTATCATACTAATTAAAAATAAGTTTCAATTTCCCCAAACAACTTTCATCATAATAATTAACTTGGAAAACAACAGTGAGCCTTATACAGAAAGTGCAGACATTCATAAACACATGCCTTAGAACAGCGGTTCTCAACCTGTGGGTCGTGACACCTTTGGGGGTCACGGGACCCTTTTCCAGGGGTCGCCTAAGACCACCTGAAAACATATATCCTTACAGCTATGAAGTAGCAACGAAAATAATTGTGTGGCTTGGGGGTCGCCAACGACACGAGAAACAGTATTAAGGGGTCGCGGCACTAGAAAGGTTGAGAACCACTGCTTTAGAAAGATCCTGAAAATCAAAAAGCCAAATACTATCAATAACAAAGATCTACTAGAAAGGACACACCAGTGCTCATTGATGAAGATATCATAAAGAAAAGGTGGAGATGGATAGGGGATACGCTCCGAAAACCCCCGGATAGCACCACCAGACAATGCCTAACATGGAACCCACAGGGAAAAAGAAAGAGAGGAAGGCCTAAGAATACATGGAGACACGAGCTAGAGGCTGACACGCAAAATATTGGATACACCTGGAAGCAATTGAAAAGGAAAGCACAGGACCGTGATGAATGGAAAGTTCTTGTAGACGGCCTATGCCCCAGAAGGGGTAGAAAGGCATAAGAATAAAGAAGAAGAATACTAATTAGAAATAAGTCTTGCAATTTCCCCAAATAACTTTCATCCTGTTTACACAGAAGCTTAGAGACCAGTCATAGAACAGATATGCATATTGTAATGATATGATTATTTGACAGTCAACTAACTTTATAGATATTCTAGTAGATGCAGTAGTAGAAATGTAGAATACTTATTAATATTTACACATATCACAAATTTGTGGTAGACACTATGAGCCCAGTCCCAAAATTACCTTCAGCCAACCTACACTAAAATATTAATGTTTGTCAATATCAATATTCTTTTTTTTCAACTAACTTAAAAATTCATTAACAAACACAATTATTTTTCCATTCTCTTTCAAAAAAGGATAAAGTAATAGGGACAGTTTTAAAATGTTGACCATGGGTAGTTGGCAGTTCATTGTTTTAGAAAGCATTACTTTTGTGGTATGACAAAACTAAAAAAGGTGGATTTTTTTTCAGTTAAAGAATAGTTTTTGTTTATAGCTATATTTATGTATGCTAATACAAGCAACACACATACATGTCATACACATACATCTCATACACATACATTACATATACATACATTACATATACATACATTACATATACATACATGCCATAAACATACATGTCATATACATACATGTTATTTCACATACCTGTTACACAAATACAGTTCATGCACATATATTTCATACACATACATATCATACACAAACATGCCGCATGCAATCATGCCACACACTTTAGAAAGATTTTTTCTCTTATTTTTGTTTAATGATTCAAAACAGAGACTAACCCCACAGAAATTTAGACATACATATTATTACTGTTATCCTTTAATTTTTCCAGATGCTACCTGAAAAGATCAAATGGAAAGCATTTGCAGCTGTCATTGGGCTTTACCTTTGTCAACTGGGGATTCAAGGACTGAATTATAGAATTAATGTCATTCACATTAATAGGAAAATAAAGAAGCGTGAACAAAAATTAAACAAATTGATTCATATGTTAAAGAGTTTGAAGGTAAATTAAGACTGATTTCTCTAAATTTCTGATTATTGTTAAAAAGTAATTTTTTTTTAAATTTAGAGTTCCTGTTAATTGCAGATTGTGTAAAATTTCTTAAAGATAAAATGAACTTTAAATATCATATTTAATCCTAAATTCTATACTTTACTAAGTCTACAAACCAGACACTGATAAATAATGCATGCTGATTTTTTTTTTTTGCCATTCCATATGTAGATTCAGTAACTGAGGCAGGAATTTAGTAAAAAAAATATCTTAAATCAATCTATAATAAATCAATTTTATATTTATTATATTTGGGACTCTATACCAGGTAATCTTACCATATTGTTCCAATTAGATTGTAGTAATACAGAAAAGCATGTAAGTTTTAATCGACAAGTTAAAATTTGCCAAATAGTCATGAATAAATTTCAAGTCCAGAAGTTTAAAAAAGTCCACAACTTTAAAGAAATCGCGTAAAGTGTTAACATTTTTGGTGCAAATTTTGATTTTTTTTAATTGCATAATATATGTTCAATGAATTGGAATAAAAAACAAAGAGACCACCTAAAGTCAAGGCAATGCTCAGGCTGATACATATGTTTGATTGTGTGAATGCCTGGATGCCAGGAAAGTAGCTACAAGGTTATTTTACTAAACATCAGACCTATGTCTGTGCTAGTAATTCTTTTTTGTTGGAACAATCAAAGAAAATGTTTTACTAAGCACAAAGAAAATATGCCTAAAATTACAAATAATGTGCAATTGATACAGATATCTGATCCGTAAAGTTTGTTTCAATATTTATGGATAGAAGTTGTGTTGCTCAGTCAACTAAGTTAGAAGTTTTGTTGCTTAGTTAACCCTCTTAGGATGGAGCCTTTTCAGGGTGTATGTGCCAAAAAGACAGAACACTTTTTACGAGCTTGGCACTCGCATTGCAAAAAAATGTATAAAAAATAAAATATTTCCTTTATATGTGTAAAACTATATTTATTCTTGTAAGAAATTGAATGAACTAATACAATCTGTATGAATCCAACAGAAATATCAACATTTATGCAAATGAGCTACCCTGATTTGCCTAATTATGCATGTAATTTTTTGTTAAACTTAGAATAAACATGACTTACTTGTATCAATTGTGTGAATTTGTTGATGAATGAAGCCTGAATAAGTCCTAACACTTATGTTTTTGGGAAACAAGGCCCATGGAGGCCCTTCAGATACATCTGGCCCATGGCTCTATTCCTTTTCCAACCCCCCCCCCCCCCCCCCCCCCCCCCCCCCCCCCAGAA
>CAXITT010000027.1:1208233-1219030 GCA_964033795.1 Lymnaea stagnalis | reverse complement strand
TGGCTGTGTTGCTCCGGGTTGAAATGGCTAGAAAGACTTTGAGATTGTATGCTTGTAATTAGTTTTTGTAGTGTTGCGTTTGTTTTAAATGTGGTAAATTATAGATATGTTTTTTGTTGACTTTGTACCGTGCTTCGAGCCTTTGGGGATGAAGCGTGTTTTTGAAATGAACTTTATTATTATTATTATTGGTCTCTCTCATAAACATTTGAGTGATATTTAGTTAAAAAAATAGCATAAATTACTGAAATGGGGTGCTTATGCCTTATTTATAGAACTATGTTGTCTAAAAATTCAGAGGGGTCATCTCTGTCCAGTTGAGAACCCCTAATACAAGTAATACTAACCCAAGAGTTCGCAACATGAGCATTACCCTCAATTTGAAAGTCTTCATTAATTTTCTGGTTGTTTTCATCAGTTTCAGTGTCAGATTCACTGCTAGAATATCAAAATCACTAAGCCAATCCAGAGGCTTGATTTATCAGGCCGATAGTTCGGAGTTTTGTCTTTCTTGCTAGTCCGCCTTGGGCCGATAGATCGGCCCTTATGTCCCAAGAGGGTTAACTAAGGTAGTAGTTTTGTTGGACAATTTATTTTTTAGCATTTTTTAATTTTAATAACGAAATCCCTTTATGACTACTTATTTTAAGCTGTTTCCATTCAATCTTAAAAAATACTTCAACAAATACTTGGAAAGCCAATAATTTTGACTATATTGCTCTGCTTTAATGGAAATTTTTGTAAAAATTTATCACTATTCATAAACCTAGAAAGTGTGATAAAAATTTTTGTATCTAATATTTTTAACCATGAAAAAAATCTGACAAAGTCTGTTCAAATCAAGTAACACTCACCCTGTGAAATCTTGAAATTACTGATTTCTGTTTTTTTTTAATTTTCTTAAAACACCAAATTGTTAGATATGTTAAAATGACTTGGTGCTTTTATTTTTTTCAGCCACCAATCGATGACACTATTCCATTTTTGTCATACGATGATTTGTCAACTAAACTACAAAGTGGCACACTGTCTCCAATTGCTGTTTTATTTGCTTATCAAAAACAGGTTTGGCTATTCTGTTGATGGGGTGTAAAATATTTTTGATGTCACAATGATATCACATTTTACATTAATTCAAACCAGTTACAGTTGATGTTGTTCTTTACATAATAACATTGTGTAACCTAGTGGCTGTGGTATGGGGCATGGGATTGTTGGTTATTGATACAATTTTTTACCCTGCTTGCAGCGCCAAAAAACTAGCTGTGTGGTGATCAGACAGTTGAAAGTTTTAAATGTATATGCGTGCAGGTCTGGCCTTAGTCCACTGCAACCTATGCGGCCGCAGTGGGTCCCGCACTTTCATAGGCCCCACTTTCTAATACAAAATCTTAATTCACACGTATTATCCGTATCCCTACCCAGACTGGGCCCAGCGCAATCCGTTTCGCATAGGGCCCCGCAATTGTTAAGACCGGCCCTGTATTCGTGAGTTTATAAACTCTTGAGGACTATAGCCTTTATTTGGTTCTTAGAATGTTGTATAAAAAAACGAGTGGTAGATGCAAATCCTAAGAAAAAGGAGCTGAAGAAAGACCTTAAGAAAAAGGACAATATCTGGAAAGATACAAATAGTACAGGTTAACAATGTTCTGACTAACATTTTAATTACACTGCTAAACAAGTAAAATGTTTAAAAAACTCTACAGGTTATGACAAAAAATTCTTGACTAACAATACGGCTGCATGATGACCATTTAATACCCGTTTTACAAATTTAAATGGCAATTAAAATTATATTCTTGTAATAATGTTTAATTATAAAAGAAATAATGTGGCCCCAGCGCATGCACCCACTTAGAATATAAGTGATGAACAGAAATCTTCCATTACTACCAACTAACAATTGAATTCTATAAACACAGAAATGTAAATGCAAATTTGCTTATACTTACTATACTTACAAAGAATCCAAATGTGCCAGTGAACAATAGGGTACTTTAGGGATTCGATTTAATCTTGAATGCCAAAACACATTGGTACACTCACTATAAATAGGGTCACTCACACCTAACGGAATGCATCTACTTTACAAGTCGACCAGCCTGTCCATTATTTGCCTTCTGGCCGACTGTCTGTGGTATAATGATAATCCCTAGAGACTCCAATTCAAATAAAAGTCCAAATCCTGGACCAAAACCCCAGAGACTGTTCATGTTTTGTCTTGGCTATCTAAGATACACTTTTATATTTATATCTGTTCATGTTTTGTCTTGGTTATCTAAGATACACTTTTATATTTATATCTGTTCATGTTTTGTCTTGGTTATCTAAGATACACTTTTATTTTATATAAGGTGATTGATCTCTGCGATATTTTTTAAATAGATCAGGTTGGGACCCCCTCCCCCCCTCTCCCTGGATTCATGTGAAAACTGGTTAAATGACTTATTATTACAATATTCTCTAAAGATGTTTACTTGCAAATATACTAACATATATGGAATAAAATCCCCTTTCCAACAAGATATAATTTATGGTTACCGGAAATTTGATCGAAAGAAATTTCGTCGACGGTAAATTGATCGACGGTAATTTGATCGAACGGAAATATGATCGAAACTTTTTTTCAGTTCACACGTTAAAATTTTCGCCAAATTTCTTTTTGAACGCACTATACTATATAGTAAAACAAAATAATGCGTTCAAAAAGGAATTTGAAAAAAAATTTTAACGTAAAAACTGAATAAAAGATTCAACCAAATTTCAGTTCGATCAAATTACCGTCGATCAATTTACCGTCGACGAAATTTCTGTCGATCAAATTTCCGGATACGAGGCTACGATAATTTATAGCATATACCCAGGGGCTTCCAAGAAATAGATTATTGAATTTTTACAAGAAGCAAACAAATGATTTCCTAATATGGCTGGTATAATCGTGGAGAGAGAAACTGTTCATCCCATGTTGTTGTAAAATTCAATGACAGTTTTGGGTGGTGAACACTCTGTTTTCGTAAAAGTGTGGCCTACAATGCCACAATTATACTTATCAAATTTTCTCTGTTTTACCTCTAGGCAGTGAAGGTTAACACATCATTAAATGGTATTTCTGATCTCATAGAGAATGATGTAAGTGTTGCAATCTCTAATTCAAAAAATTTGATTAAAGCTATTTTATTTGGCATGCATGAACCTTTGGGTTAATAATTTTTGAATTAACTTTTCTTTAAATTTAACTGTAATGAGTAAAACATCAGTCATTGAAGTTGTCTATAGGGCTCAATTGGTCTTTTTTGTGAAGATTGATTTCCTAATTATGATTATTAACATATATTCGATTGTTTATAATGATATCAAAATATTTCATTTTGTTATTTGTTCATTGCATAGGTACAAGAGCAAAGAAAGGGTCATTTCATCTTGAAGAATCACAGAACCCAGAGCATTACAGCTTACCAGCAGCTCAAGGCCAAATCTCGCCAAAGTCTTATGTCGATTCTTTTTCAGGTTGGTCTTAGCATGCAGCGCTTTTTATATTTAAGAATATCAAATAATTCTCAGGCACACAAATTTATAAACTAGCTGTTTGTTTTTTTGTTTTTTTTAAATTACTATTATTAGATTATTTGGTTAGAGAGCATCTTTTAATCTTTTTTTTTTGTTGAAGAGAGAGAGAAACAGACATTTGTAAAAATAATAATTTTCCCATGTCAATCATGTTTATGTTGCAAGCAAGGTCAGGTTAAAAAAAAGTCTCAGGAAATTCTGATACTTGAGGCTACTTGTACTGGTCATGAACATTACATGACCTGTTGAAAGTCAAACATATTCCTCCATTTTAAATGTTTATCAAATTAAGGTAATTGTATCAATTAGCCCATATTCAAAATAAATATAAGTAATACATTCTCTTGCAGTTTTTGAGTGCTCTTTTGATAATAATTGTTAAATGAAAGAGGCTTCTGTAGCCTTGACCTAGACACGTAACATGTGGCCTTGACCTAGACACATTACCTGTAGCCTTGACCTAGGCACATAACCTGTAGCCTTGACCTAGACACATAACCTGTAGCCTTGAACTAGACACATAACCTGTAACCTTGACCTAGGCACATAACCTGTAGCCTTGACCTAGACACATAACCTGTAGCCTTGAACTAGACACATAACCTGTAGCCTTGACCTAGGCACATAACCTGTAGCCTTGACCTAGGCACATAACCTGTAGCCTTGACCTAGACACATAACCTGTAGCCTTGAACTAGACACATAACCTGTAGCCTTGACCTAGACACATGACTTGTGAACATGTTTGTAGGCTCCTAACATTGCAAGATTATTTTTGTTTAGGATAGTTACCATGGGATTGACCTATTAAAACAACAAGAAGAACACAAAGGGATTGAACACCTAGCATCTTATCTTTTCCCTCATATCCTAACTTGGATAATACGTGATCATGATAATATGGGGGGGGGGACTACATGATATATGGGAGGAGACTACATAATATAAGGAGGGAAACAACCTGACATAAGGAAGGAGACTACATGATAAAAATGAATGAAATAGCAAAACAAGGTATTGTTACATGATATAAGGGGGGAGGCTGCATGATATAAGGGAGGAGACTACATGATATAAGGGGAGACTGCTTAATATAAGTAGGTAAACAACATGATATAAGGGAGGAGACTACATGATATAATGGGGGAGACTGCATGCTATAAGTAGGAGGAGACTGCATGATATAAGGGGGAGACTGCATGATATAAGTATGTAAACAACATGATATACGTGGGGGGGGGGAGACTGCATGATATAAGGGAGGAAACTGCATGATATAAGTATGGAGGAGACTGCATGATATAAGGGGGAGACTGCTTAATATAAGTAGGTAAACAACATGATATACGGGAGGAGACTACATGATATAAGGGGGGAGACTGCATGCTATAAGTAGGAGGAGACTGCATGATATAAGGGGGAGACTGCATGATATAAGTATGTAAACAACATGATATACGGGGTGGGGGGGAGACTGCATGATATAAGGGAGGAAACTGCATGATATAAGTATGGAGGAGACTGCATGATATAAGGGGGAGACTGCATGATATAAGTAGGTAAACAACATGATATACGGGGGGGGGGAGACTGCATGATATAAGGGAGGAGACTGCATGATATAAGTATGGAGGAGACCGCATGATATAAGTAGGTAAACAACATGATATAAGGGAGGGACTACATGATCTAAGAGGGAGACTGCATGATATAAGGGGGGGATTGCATGATTTAAGGGGGGGGGACTGCATGAATAAGTGGAGATTGCATGAAATAAAGAAGAGAGCACATGATACAAGGGGGAGACTGCATGATATAAGGTGAGATCACATGATATAAAGAGGAGATTACATGAAATAAGGGAGAGACTACATAATATAAGGGGAAGACTACATGATATAAGGAGGAGACAGCATGAATAAGTGGAGATCGCATGATATAAAGGGGAGATTGCATGATATAAGGAATGAGACTCCATGATATAAGGGGGGACTACATGACATAAGGGAAGAGAATACATGATAAAAGGAGGAGACTCCATTATATAAGGGAGAGACTACATGATATAAGGGGAGACTGAGGAGACTGCATGATATAAGGAGGAGACTACATAATATAAAAGAGGAGACTAAATGAAAAAAGGGTGGAGACTACATGATATAAGGGGGGACTACATGATTTAAGGGAAGAGAATACATGATATAAGGAGGAGACTGCATGATATAAGGGGAGACTGAGGATACTGCATGATATAAGGAGGAGACTACATGATATAAGGGAGGAGATTACATGAAATAAGGGAGGAGACTACATGATGATTAGGGTAGACTACCTGATAATTAAAATAACTGATCAGTATAAAAAGGGGAGACAACATGATAAGTATCACTAGAGAAAGTAAGTGTGTAACATAAAATGACTTGTTTTCTAGTCTTTTGAATCTAGAAAAAGCTCAGTAGAAGACTTTGGAAAAGAAGATTCAACATACAACCATTGGTATAGTTATAATTTTACGCAGCCGGCTGGGGCTTCTGTGAGCAAACATGAAGCACCGGAGAACCCACTCGCCAACAAGAAGTCATTTCAAGTGTCTGATAAAGGACTTCTTCATGGGATTCCCATCAGTTTGACAGAAGTCCTTCAATTACAGGTTAAATGTGGCTTTTATTATTGGGATTACAAATGTGATTTAGTTCAATGAATGTAGCACCAGAAAGGGGAGAGGAAGAGGAAGGGATTATTTGTATCTTGTGTCATTAAAAAAAAACCAGGAGTGTTGATTATGGAGAGAGGACATCTTTAAATGAACCGGTCTTTAAAAGATACATTATTAGGTGTCCAATTTGTAAAGGCTGCGGCTATTTGGAGCCGGGTCCGAGAAGTGAGAGTTTGGGTTTAGTAAAAAATATTTAAAAATTATTGTGGGGCTTGTAAGACAAAATTTGGTATCAAGTGAAAGATAATTGAATGGACTATATGTTTGTAACTTACCTCTTAAGTTTAACTAAAATAAACCACCACAAATGACAACCGAATAGCATTTAGTCAAAATTGAACCGGAAATGCATCGCCGCTTTTCAGACCGAGGTCCCTTTAGACTCAAGCTATTCAGATGTCATTTGTGATAGTTTATTTTAGTTAAACTGAAGAATTTTGTCTTACAACCGAACAATAATATTATTTTTAAAAATGTTAATCCCAACCTCTAACTTCTCGGACCCGGGTCCAAATAGCCACTTCTATTTGTAAAACAAGATGAAACCTCATAAAAATATTCATATTTAAATAAGTATTTCTACAAAATATTGTGTGGCAAATTTTTCAATAGCATTTTTTGGAGCATTCAGTCTCCATAATATAAATAAATGTTACCTGTGAATAGCAGTTGTTAAAACTGAATTGATATCACATATTAGCCTAATGAATTGATATCACATATTAGCCTAATGAATTGATATCACGTATTAGCCTAATGAATTGATATCACATATTAGCCTAATGAATTGATATCACGTATTATCCTAATGAATTGATATCACATATTATCCTAATGAATTGATATCACATATTAGTCTAATGAATTGATATCACTTATTAGCCTAATGAATTGATATCACGTATTAGCCTAATGAATTGATATCACGTATTAGCCTAATGAATTGATATTAAGTATTAGCCTAATGAACTGATATTACGTATTAGCCTTATGATTAGGGGATGTATGTTTGATTTCACTCTATTCTTTTAGTTTGAATTTTCGTGACCATTATTCTCCATGTACTTTTTTTGTTGTTGATGTAATAATGCATCTCTCCTACAGTCAAAGGATTCCACAGCAGGAATGAGTTGTCTGATTGGAGTGCATGCCCCTGATGACGCAGTGGTGGTTAAGGTTACTTTTTTCTAATACCATAAATCTCCTACTTTTGTGTAGTGCTGGATTTAGATGATAAAAGAACAGTTATGTGTGTGTGTGGCTGAAGAGGGGTGGGGGGGGCATGGTGGAAATACTTTAGTCATTTATTAGTCATCCTAGTGTAGCCGAGTGGTGAAGTAGCTTACAGTTTAAATGAAATCACAATAAAACAATCAGGTCTGAGAACTATAGCTTTTTAATGTAAGGTACAATCCGTTGACAGAGCCGACAGGAAAATCTCTCACACCTGCCGCCGACCCGACGCATCCGTTCCACACCACAATCCCAGGTCGCCCCCCCCCCCCAACAACACACACACCGTCACAGGGAACCCGCGTCCGAGCTGACCATGGGTCAACCCCGGAGCAGGGATGGTTATTCCCGCGTGTAAATAACCTACATAAAATTTAAGGCCAGTACACGGCTGAGTGTTACTTTCAATGACCATGGATGTGTCCGTGCTTGGGGTTACCCCTAGCAGTCACACTATGAGTATGAGAGTGGATTCTCTTATTCCTATCTGTTCCATACTGCCGCATCTAAAATGTTACCTACAAGCAGTTGCAAATAGTGGCACATTGCCACACTAGTTTAGTCATCTTTACCAATGGGTGGTATATATCCTTAATTTATTAAATACTTGAAATGTAGGACAGTAGAATCTGGTCCAGCAGCTGTAGAAGTTAAACCTCACTCTATTTACCGATGGTGATTCTTGTCATGTTGTGACAATGAAACATTTATGTCAGCCCATTATACACATTTACCAAGTTTATTGTAGATTTGAAAAAAGTCATTGAGCTAGTTTAATAAAATGCAGTGTATTAAAACTTAAATGGAACTTCTAATATGGTCAATTGAATTTTGAAGTGAATGTTAATTTTAATCTCGTCAGCGCATATACAAAATTGTTGAAATAAAAATTGTCTTTTTTTAGGTTTTAAAAGCTCAAGGCGCCATCCCATTTATTCGCACCAATGTTCCTCAAATTGGACTGCATTCGTAAGTATACTTGTACATACATTTTAAAAATCAAAGTCATTTACAATTCATAAAGTTTTTAAAAAAAATATTTAAGGGGGAAATAAATTTAAAAGAAGGGTGGCCTAGACACGAAAGGTGGTCCAGACAATCAGGGTGGGCCAGACAAGAAGGGTGGTCCAAACAAGAAGGGTGGTCCAGACAAGAAGGGTGGTCCAGACAAGAAGGGTGACATAGACAAGAAAGGTGGCATAGACAAGAAGGGTGAAATAGACAAGAAAGGTGGCCCAGACAAGAAGGGTGGTCCAAACACGAAGGGTGGCCCAGACAGATGAAGTGGGGAAAAAATTGTGACTGGCCAAACACACCCCCACTTTTTTTTTCCCTCATTACATATAGGCAAAGAAGAATAAATCAGAACTTCAAATTTAGACCTGAAGCAATGGAGATGATTTCAATTAACAATACAGGAGATTTTTGTTATCATTAGAGAGGAAAGAACATTGTGAATAGTGTTGCTCAGTTTTCCTTGGTAACATTCCATCTGAAAAAAAGCTGAAGGGGGCTAGCCAAGTTTCGACATACACTGATGTTATAGCCTGTGTTCCCCTAATTTTTATTACTTCAACGCAGCCTTGTGGCTACCACCACTTGTCTCCCTCTTTATTGACATCACCAATTAAATGTGCAGAGCTGTTCCAACCACATCCCTCTCTTGATTGGGAAAAGGTTGTTAACATTCTAAATTTTCTAAAGAACGCTATCGGGTGATACAATTTCTAAAAAAATTTTCTGGAGGATTTTAACTCTCTCCCTATAAATAAGCCAAAAGATTTCCTAGCTAGAGGAGAGATTTTTGCAAATTTTTCTAGACATTATGAGACCGTACTCTTTGTGTATGTAATGTTGATATTTGTATCTTTTGAGGATTGCACTTTTTTACTTGCTGTAAGTTAATATAGTTTTTATTTCTGTCTATTTGATTTGTATTCTTTATATAAATTTAATAGTATAATTAAATTGAATGTTTTTAATATTACTAGCTTCTGCATCGTTTTTCTTTGCACCCTGGTTTTCAGACCTTTCTTACGCATTGTTCAACAAACGAGCCAAATGATAGAACAGATTAAAAATACAAAAACCATATAATGTAATGGTACGAAACAAAAGATTTTCACAGGTTATCACAGTTTAAAGTCAATAACACAAAGTTACCACAGTCTAGCTGTCTGCCTGAGCTCCACTAACACTGAGTAACTGAGTGTAACTCAAAAGTAGGGTCGAAATTCAGCCCATTAAGCTCTATTTAGATATTTATACACATTTAAAAACTGATCAACTTAATACGAATCTTGTCATTATTTTAGTTGTAAATTTTGGCAAAATTTTTGCGTCCTCAGAATTGCATCATCCAATCCAATCTTTGGTGTAACCAGGAACCCATTAAAATTAAACCGATCACCTGGTGGCACATCAAGTGGAGAGGGCTCACTGCTGGCGAGTAAAGGTTCAATCCTAGGAGTTGGCTCTGACATAGCGGGAGGCATTAGGATACCTGCACATTTCTGTGGTGTCTGTGGGCTCAAGCCAACATCTGGACGCATTAGGTGAGTCTTTCAACATTGGGCCTCAATAGATGGGTCTTTTAACATCAGAACCCATTAGGTAACCATAGAAGTGAAAAAGATTTTACGTTGGGCAGTTGTTAGAAATGTTTATCTCCACAGAGGAAAAACTATTCATAGTTGAGCAATATTTTTCACTCACATTAGTGAACGTAAAGGGTGACAGTTTTTGAAAAATATGTGGAAGAACACAGTAACATGGTAATGGAAAGGTACTCCATCAATGAAATGGAAAGTATTTTAGACCAGTAAGTGAATATGGCTTATATCTGAGAACCATTTGCTCCTATAAAAATCTGGATCCTCATACACCATAGCCATAAATTTTGACATACATCATCCTGGCTGGCATATCTGGCTCCCCCAAGCATTCATTTTCCAACCTTTATCTGGTAAAAAAAATGCACCTATCTTCTTAAACAATTGTCAAACAAACGTATTGCTGATGTTTAGTTTGAAGGATGTTCCTCATAGTTTTTGTAGAGGTGAACAAAGTGCCTTCTGGTGAAATTCTCATTATCGAAAAACATACTGGTCAAGCAGACTACCTCTTCCATTGACACAATGCACTTCCATAATGGCAGAGTTTCATAACAATAGATGTAATAGTAGTGTTGCTTGTTTACGTCTTATTAAACCTCTCTTTGAATTGTTCTGTCACCTTTTTGCAAAAAACACTGCCGCCCCCCCCCCCCCCCCCCCCCC
>CAXITT010000027.1:1167962-1201666 GCA_964033795.1 Lymnaea stagnalis | reverse complement strand
ACGCTTTGTTAAAAATAATTCTACACACATATTGCAAACAATTTAAAATATTAGTAATATTTTTATTTTTTTACATTTTTGAAAATTTTTGAGATAAAAACTTAATTTTTTTTTTTTTTTTTTTTTTTTTTTTTTTGCATGTTATTTTAATTAGCATAAGAAATTTTCCTTGTGTGTTATTGGGGTAAATGGTAGTGTGTAGAGAATCTATAAATGGTAATGTGTAGAGAATCTGTCAATGGTAATGTGTAGAAAATCTGTAAATGGTAATGTGTAGAGAATCTGTAAATGGTAATGTGTAGAGAATCTGTAAATGGTAACATTCAGAAATTCTGTAAATGGTAGTGTGTAGAAAATCTGTAAATGGTAATGTGTAGAAAATCTGTCAATGGTAATGTGTAGAAAATCTGTCAATGGTAATGTGTAGACAAATCTTTAAATGGTAATGCGTAGAAAGTCTGTAGATGGTAAGTGTCGAAAATCTGTAAATCTCTTCACTAATTTTGCGATGCTGCTACTGAGGACTTATAATGAACTGATTCAGCAGTGGTAGAATGTCTAATTCCAAACACGTCACTGTGTATCCCTCAGGTTGTTGAGTTCCCGCCCCCAGATATGAAAGTTGTCTTGACGGAGCTTTTCCTGCCTACCATACTGGGCAACAACATGTCTGACATACACTACCACTTGTAAGTCACCGACAACATGTATGATGTACACTGCCATTTGTAAGTCACTGGCAACATGTCTGGCATACACTGCCATTTGTAAGTCACTGGCAACATGTCTGACATACACTACCACTTGTAAGTCACCGACAACATGTATGATGTACACTGCCATTTGTAAGTCACTGGCAACATGTCTGGCATACACTGCCATTTGTAAGTCACTGGCAACATGTCTTGCCTCAACTGTTCCTTTTGAAAGATGGTTCCAGTCCCTGATTGTCTTGGGCAGGAATGAGCAGCTCCTATACTGGCTTCTTGCTGGTATGAGCCTGAATTGCCTGTCATGGCCTCGTCGCTGTCTATTATTTCCTCCCTATGCGCAGGAGAAGCCGGCCGTATAGAGACCGTCCGGGTGGGGTGAAAGGGATACCTGAGTTCAACATTCCGATCCAGTGCTAGGCGAGGTCACACCGCGCGACCGCGCGTTGGGCGCCAAAAATGGTTGTACTAATAGCGGTTGTCTCAAAATAACGGACTAACGGGGCATACACTGCCACATTTTGATTCTCAGATATTGATCAGTCTGACTTTCCCCAGGAGCCTCAGATATTAATTAGTCTGAATTTCCTCAAAATGCTCAGAAAGTACTTTGTCTGATTTTCAATAAATAATCAGATATTAGTCTGACTTTCCCAAGAGGCTCAGATATTAATGATTTTAACTTAATAATTATCAGATATTAATTAGTCTGACTTTCCCAAGATGGTTCAGTCACTTGGAAAATATTGCTAAACTTTGATTTAGATTTGATCTGGCTGTCAGCAGGTCATTATCTTGAGCAGTCCATCAGCCAGCTTGATTATTTTGTCTAGTTTTCAAACGCCCTAGAAATTTAACAATTGAAAGTGCAATGAATTGAAAAACTTAACTTTTTTGTGTTGTTTTTTTTTTTTTTTTTGCATGTTATTTTAATTAGCATAAGAAATTTTCCTTGTGTGTTATTGGGGTAAATGGTAGTGTGTAGAGAATCTATAAATGGTAATGGGTAGAGAATCTGTCAATGGTAATGTGTAGAAAATCTGTAAATGGTAATGTGTAGAGAATCTGTAAATGGTAATGTGTAGAGAATCTGTAAATGGTAACATTCAGAAATTCTGTAAATGGTAGTGTGTAGAAAATCTGTAAATGGTAATGTGTAGAAAATCTGTCAATGGTAATGTGTAGAAAATCTGTCAATGGTAATGTGTAGACAAATCTTTAAATGGTAATGCGTAGAAAGTCTGTAGATGGTAAGTGTCGAAAATCTGTAAATCTCTTCACTAATTTTGCGATGCTGCTACTGAGGACTTATAATGAACTGATTCAGCAGTGGTAGAATGTCTAATTCCAAACACGTCACTGTGTATCCCTCAGGTTGTTGAGTTCCCGCCCCCAGATATGAAAGTTGTCTTGACGGAGCTTTTCCTGCCTACCATACTGGGCAACAACATGTCTGACATACACTACCACTTGTAAGTCACCGACAACATGTATGATGTACACTGCCATTTGTAAGTCACTGGCAACATGTCTGGCATACACTGCCATTTGTAAGTCACTGGCAACATGTCTGACATACACTACCACTTGTAAGTCACCGACAACATGTATGATGTACACTGCCATTTGTAAGTCACTGGCAACATGTCTGGCATACACTGCCATTTGTAAGTCACTGGCAACATGTCTGACATACACTACCACTTGTAAGTCACCGACAACATGTATGATGTACACTGCCATTTGTAAGTCACTGGCAACATGTCTGGCATACACTGCCATTTGTAAGTCACTGGCAACATGTCTGACATACACTACCACTTGTAAGTCACCGACAACATGTATGATGTACACTGCCATTTGTAAGTCACTGGCAACATGTCTGGCATACACTGCCATTTGTAAGTCACTGGCAACATGTCTGACATACACTGCCACTTGTAAGCTACTCACATGTCATCATCTAATCTCTTTGTTTGTTCTATGAACTAGTAAAAAATGCACCTGTGTGTTCATTTTTTAACAGTTCTCAGATATTATGAGAGCTTTTGAATAAGAATAAGTCTATTTATATCACACCAGAAACTTAAAAAACACTTATAAAAATATAATTGCATCTGATAAAAGGCAGTTAATAAAAATAAAGAGCATTAGATGCATGGTTGGCAGTCATGTGCCCCCCCTCCCCCCACGGTGTCACTAACACAAGCTGCGTTATGTGATTCTTAGGAGCATGCGCTGCTCATTCTTTGAAAAATCAAAATATATTTAAAAAATTAATACGAATTGTTTAAAATTGAAATCCACCTTTTTTAAATCAAGTTTTGGGTCCCCCCTACCCCCTCCTCTCACTCTCCCCCCTCCTCTCACTCTCCCCCTCCCATCCCTCTTCTCATCCCTTCTCTCCTCCCCCTCCCTCCCCTCAACCCTTCCTCCTCCCCCTTCCAATAAGATTAAGTTTGTCACCATCTCAATATTTCCTGAACAATTTAATTTGTTTACAGACACACAGATAAAGTTGACTCCAGCATTGCCAGCAGTTACTACTCTTTGCTGGTCCACTACCCAGTCAGATATGTGGCTTCTTACTTCTACACATTGATGGTGAGATAAATACTGATGTAATGTAAGTTAATGGATGCTGAGATAAACACTGGTGAACTGTAAGTTACATGGATGGTGAGAACAACAAAAGTGTAATATTTGCCTAGCAGACGATTTTATCCCTTCTAAATGACTGAAAATCATTCTCATTTTCAGCCATCATAACTGATATTTTCCACGTGCTGGAACTGTAAATTATATACATATATATATATATATATATATATACACTAAATCTAAGATATTATAAACTGACAAGAATTTTTATACTTCTTAATTTAATATGAGCAGCCATTAGGTTCCATTCTCTCCCCTGTCCTGTATACATTATATACCAATGATATCCAGAGCCTAAGCAACACAGGTCCAATCATTAAATTTGCTGATGATACCACCTTCCTTGGCTAAATATCTGAAGGGAAATTTTATACCCCAACTTAGATACAAGTTTTATCCGCAGGTATGACGAAAAGTTTCTTTAGATGACAGTCTCATTTACAGTAGTGGACTCACCAAATTGCAGATCTAACAATAAAAAATCCCAGTATAGAGCAAGTAGAGACATATAAGTACTTAGATGTCACCATATAGAGCAAGTAGAAACCTATAAGTACCTAGGTGTATCCATACAGATCAAGAAGAGACATATAAGTACCTAGGTGTCACCAGTGATATTAAATGTAACGTAGCATAACCAAGTCCTAATTCTAAATAAAAAAGTTAATGCTCTTAAAAAATTTCAGAATTTTGGAGTTAATAAACAAATAATTAGCATGTTCTCCAGTGCAACAATTGGAAGCCTGCTAAACTTGTATTACCCGCTGGTGTGGGAATTCATGGTTTCTCATCAAACACAGATTAAATAGACTTATCAAGAGAGCAAGTTCTATCACTCAAACAAAACTACCTTCACTTGAAGAACTATTAGAAGCAATGTGGATTTGTAAAAGCGAAAAAATATCTTATTAGATACATCCCACCCTCTTCATCACAGATAGCCTACCTAAAATTCATTTGTTCCCCCAATCTAACAGAATTTACCAGCGTCCTGCCCCGGCTGTTATAAAATCTAAATGATCATTCTTAAAGTCAATATTGTCACTAATTTAGTGAGTTCCATGGCACATAATGGACTGATTTTTGCGCTTGAGAAATACTTTAAATGTGTTAAATTTTTCTAGTTTAAAATGGTTTTTCTTTTTAAGAATATTATCTGTGTGCTGAAAATGAATGTGCACATTTTTATAAAACAAACATTTCCAATTATTTGTATCAATAAAAGAAACTTATGTTAATAAGTTATAGTGTGCCAGACATTCAAGACACCATAAACTGGACCACTGTCCATTTGCTGAAGCTGAGCCAATAATAATAAAATTGTTGAACTTCTTGTTTTGTTTCTGCCATTGCATGCTCTAAGTCTCTTCAAGTTTGCTTTTTTAAAACTGATTCTTGCAACTGAATCAAAACATTTCTTAAATTTACGTTTTTGGGAAGATGTATTTCAGGATTGTATATAACAGGATGAATACATAATAACGCTTTGGAATAAGTGGGCCTACATTTTTCAATTATTTTAGGTAGGTGCTGGCGCCAGTGCCATGGTTTGACTGGCGCCAGTGCCATGGTTTGACTGGGGCCAGTGCCATGGTTTGACTGGGGCCAGTGCCATGGTTTGACTGGGGCCAGTGCCATGGTTTGACTGGGGCCAGTGCCATGGTTTGACTGGCGCCAGTGCCATGGTTTGACTGGAGCCAGTGCCATGGTTTGACTGGCACCAGTGCCATGGTTTGACTGGGGCCAGTGCCATGGTTTGACTGGCGCCAGTGCCATGGTTTGACTGGGGCCAGTGCCATGGTTTGACTGGCGCCAGTGCCATGGTTTGACTGGGGCCAGTGCCATGGTTTGACTGGGGCCAGTGCCATGGTTTGACTGGCACCAGTGCCATGGTTTGACTGGGGCCAGTGCCATGGTTTGACTGGGGCCAGTGCCATGGTTTGACTGGGGCCAGTGCCATGGTTTGACTGGGGCCAGTGCCATGGTTTGACTGGGGCCAGTGCCATGGTTTGACTGGCGCCAGTGCCATGGTTTGACTGGGGCCAGTGCCATGGTTTGACTGGCGCCAGTGCCATGGTTTGACTGGGGCCAGTGCCATGGTTTGACTGGCGCCAGTGCCATGGTTTGACTGGGGCCAGTGCCATGGTTTGACTGGGGCCAGTGCCATGGTTTGACTGGGGCCAGTGCCATGGTTTGACTGGGGCCAGTGCCATGGTTTGACTGGCGCCAGTGCCATGGTTTGACTGGGGCCAGTGCCATGGTTTGACTGGCGCCAGTGCCATGGTTTGACTGGGGCCAGTGCCATGGTTTGACTGGCGCCAGTGCCATGGTTTGACTGGGGCCAGTGCCATGGTTTGACTGGCGCCAGTGCCATGGTTTGACTGGGGCCAGTGCCATGGTTTGACTGGCGCCAGTGCCATGGTTTGACTGGGGCCAGTGCCATGGTTTGACTGGCGCCAGTGCCATGGTTTGACTGGGGCCAGTGCCATGGTTTGACTGGCGCCAGTGCCATGGTTTGACTGGGGCCAGTGCCATGGTTTGACTGGCGCCAGTGCCATGGTTTGACTGGGGCCAGTGCCATGGTTTGACTGGCGCCAGTGCCATGGTTTGACTGGGGCCAGTGCCATGGTTTGACTGGCGCCAGTGCCATGGTTTGACTGGGGCCAGTGCCATGGTTTGACTGGCGCCAGTGCCATGGTTTGACTGGGGCCAGTGCCATGGTTTGACTGGGGCCAGTGCCATGGTTTGACTGGCGCCAGTGTCATGGTTTGACTGGGGCCAGTGCCATGGTTCGACTGGCACCTGTGCCATGGTTTGACTGGGGCCAGTGCCATGGTTTGACTGGGGCCAGTGCCATGGTTCGACTGGCACCAGTGCCATGGTTCGACTTGGGCCAGTGCCATGGTTTGACTGGGGCCAGTGCCATGGTTTGACTGGGGCCAGTACCATGGTTCAACTGGCACCAGTGCCATGGTTCGATTGGCACCGAGCAGGAGGTATCTGAAGTAGTCTTTAAAACAAATGTGGCTGTCATTAATTACTTGTAAGTATCAATAGTGTGGATTCCATTTTTAGAAGAATAATATTTTAAAAAATTATTGCAGAAAAATCCTATGGATGCCGCCATTACAGCAATCAAGTATCCTCAGTGAGTGTGAAAGTTGATTATAAATGCGCTATAGCATCGATCAAGTATCCACAAACTCCAGCCCACAGAGCTGTCAACTGGTCGATGATATGTCTTCATCTGGCCAGTGGCAACTATTCAAAGATAAACTTTTCTCTTTACTTTATATCAAAGCTCTCTCTTTACTTTATATCAAAGCTCTCTCTTTACTTTATATCAATGCTCTCTCTTTACTTTATATCAAAGCTCTCTCTTTACTTTATATCAAAGCTCTCTCTTTACTTTATATCAAAGTTCTCTCTTTACTTTATATCAAATCTCTCTCTTTACTTTATATCAAAGCTCTCTCTTTACTTTATATCAAAGCTCTCTCTTTACTTTATATCAAAGCTCTCTCTTTACTTTATATCAAAGCTCTCTATTTACTTTATATCAAAGCTCTCTCTTTACTTTATATCAAAGCTCTCTCTTTACTTTATATCAAAGCTCTCTCTTTACTTTATATCAAAGCTCTCTCTTTACTTTATATCAAAGCTCTCTCTTTACTTTATATCAAAGCTCTCTCTTTACTTTATATCAAAGCTCTCTCTTTACTTTATATCAAAGCTCTCTCTTTACTTTATATCAAAGCTCTCTCTTTACTTTATATCAAAGCTCTCTCTTTACTTTATATCAAAGCTCTCTCTTTACTTTATATCAAAGCTCTCTCTTTACTTTATATCAAAGCTCTCTCTTTACTTTATATCAAAGCTCTCTCTTTACTTTATATCAAAGCTCTCTCTTTACTTTATATCAAAGCTCTCTCTTTACTTTATATCAAAGCTCTCTCTTTACTTTATATCAAAGCTCTCTCTTTACTTTATATCAAAGCTCTCTCTTTACTTTATATCAAAGCTCTCTCTTTACTTTATATCAAAGCTCTCTCTTTACTTTATATCAAAGCTCTCTCTTTACTTTATATCAAAGCTCTCTCTTTACTTTATATCAAAGCTCTCTCTTTACTTTATATCAAAGCTCTCTCTTTACTTTATATCAAAGCTCTCTCTTTACTTTATATCAAAGCTCTCTCTTTACTTTATATCAAAGCTCTCTCTTTACTTTATATCAAAGCTCTCTCTTTACTTTATATCAAAGCTCTCTCTTTACTTTATATCAAAGCTCTCTCTTTACTTTATATCAAAGCTCTCTCTTTACTTTATATCAAAGCTCTCTCTTTACTTTATATCAAAGCTCTCTCTTTACTTTATATCAAAGCTCTCTCTTTACTTTATATCAAAGCTATCTCTTTACTTTATATCAAAGCTCTCTCTTTACTTTATATCAAAGCTCTCTCTTTACTTTATATCAAAGCTCTCTCTTTACTTTATATCAAAGCTCTCTCTTTACTTTATATCAAAGCTCTCTCTTTACTTTATATCAAAGCTCTCTCTCTTTACTTTATATCAAAGCTCTCTCTTTACTTTATATCAAAGCTCTCTCTTTACTTTATATCAAAGCTCTCTCTTTACTTTATATCAAAGCTATCTCTTTACTTTATATCAAAGCTCTCTCTCTTTACTCTATATCAAAGCTCTCTCTTTACTTTATATCAAAGCTCTCTCTTTACTTTATATCAAAGCTCTCTCTCTTTACTTTATATCAAAGCTCTCTCTCTTTACTTTATATCAAAGCTCTCTCTCTTTACTTTATATCAAAGCTCTCTCTTTACTTTATATCAAAGCTCTCTCTTTACTTTATATCAAAGCTCTCTCTTTACTTTATATCAAAGCTCTCTCTTTACTTTATATCAAAGCTCTCTCTTTACTTGAACAAATTCATTTCAAAGGAAGCACCAAACTGCCATATTGAACCAATTTAGACTTTTAAAAAAACAAAATGTCCTCACAAAACCTGCTCCTTTGCTGCTCGCTCTGGTGCGACAACCTGTCCTGTGAACCCGCACTTATGAAAAAAAAAACAAAGTTTCCACTCCTGGGCTTCTGAACCAAACCTTGTGGAAAGAACTCCATATGTCCACATCCGTGCCTTCGAACAGCACCCAAGGAAAGAACACCCCCATACGTCTACCCCTATGTTTGTTAACAAGCACTTGTGGAAAGAATACCCCATATGCCCACTCTAAGCCTGCCAACAAGCACTTGTAGAAAGAACACCCCAAAATTATCGTGCAAACTTGATATGTTTTATTCCAATGCTGCATAGATAAGCTTGGGGTGATGAAATACTTCATGTTAAAACAATGTGGAAAATAACAAGAAGTAATTAAATGTTAAAATATACTGACAATTTGGTTCAGAGATTTATTCCCCTATAATTCTGTTTAGGAGTGTCTTTGACTGGTGGAAGTTGATGGAAAATATCAGAGTAAGTTTAGCATAATTTAAAATAATAGAAAGTTTCTAAGGAAAATATCATTTCAAATTTTTTAAAAAATGCTGTTCGTCTCAAATTTTTAAAACACATTTAAAAATATTAATATGTAGTCACATTAAAAAAATACGAGTTATTATTGGATTATTATCAAGTGCCTGTATACATAAAATATTTAATTTATTTCCGATTTATCTGTTGTTAAAAAATAATAAAGGGAAAATTCTTTCAAGTTGTTAAGTTAAGAAATTAAGGAACTCACTTTAGTGAAAGACATCACAAACATGGTGGCCAACATCACTGACATGTCAGCTAACATCACTGACATGTCAGCTAATATCACTGACATGTCAGCTAACATCACTCATGTCAGCCATCAGCAAACAAATGATGAAAATTGACCTGATCAATAAAATGAATTTAGTTCATTTAAAAGGACGGGCTGTTTGGTTTTTTTAGGCCGAGGACTAACTGAGAATTGATAATAATCTCAGAGCGCTGGTACTGCTGATGTTTCCATTACAGCTATTGTATCTTCCACCAACACATTCAGTTGGCTTTAAAGAACAGTACAGTTTCCAGACACTTCATTTTGTTTTGTATCAAAATCACATTCTCCCCCCTCCATTTGTTGACATGAACTCCAGCTGTGCTTGCTCTTCATCGTCTGCTTTACCCACAGTTACACTCAGATTTATTTCATGAACGTTCTCTCTTTATATCTTAAACTCATGTGTTTATACAAATGTACAACATGGGCAGGCATTTAAGCACACATTTGTTCCACAATTTATATAACATATGTAAGCAATTAAGTACACATTTGTTCCACAATTTATATAACATGTAAGCACTTAAGTACACATGTGTTCCACAATTTATATAACATATGTAAGCACTTAAGTACACATTTTTAACACAATATATATGTATGCAACATATGCAGGCACTTAAGTACACGTGTCCCACAAAATATATGTATACAACTAGGTAGGAAAATATGTCTTAATTACACATTTGTTCTACCATTTTATACGTTTACAATATATGTAGGCACTAAAGTATACATTTGCTCTCAAATGATTTTATATGTATACAACATATGTAGGCGCTAAAGTACACATTTGTCCAAAAATGGAGAAATGAAGACATAGACGTTCTTCTGTGTCCAGTGCTTCCATTTACTGCGCTCAAATTGGGACAGGAACACCATTTTACAGGTGAGATTCGTCAATTGAACATCATTTTACAGGTGAGATCCGTCAATTGAACACCATTTTACAGGTGAGATTCATCAATTGAACATCATTTTACAGGTGAGATTCGTCAATTGAACACCATTTTACAGGTGATATTCGTCAATTGAACACCATTTTACAGGTGAGATTCGTCAATTGAACATCATTTTACAGGTGAGATCCGTCAATTGAACACCATTTTACAGGTGAGATTCATCAATTGAACACCATTTTACAGGTGAGATTCGTCAATTGAACACCATTTTACAGGTGAGATTCATTAATTGAACACCATTTTACAGGTGAGATTCGTCAATTGAACATCATTTTACAGGTGAGATTCATCAATTGAACATCATTTTACAGGTGAGATTCGTCAATTAAACATCATTTTACAGGTGAGATTGAACAAATATGGATAAATATTGTAACTTCAGGCTGTCAGATATATTAGTTACTGTCACAGGAATTATTTAGTGTCGCAGGGATTAGTTATTGTAGTAGAGATTGGTACAGTTACTGTCACAGGGATTAGTTACTGTAGTAGAGATTGGTACAGTTACTGTCACAAGGATTAGTTATTGTAGTAGGGATTGTTACAGTTACTGTCACAGGGATTAGTTACTGTATAAGGATTGGTACAGTTACTGTTACAGGGATTAGTTACTGTAGTAGAGATTGGTACAGTTACTGTCACAGGGATTAGTTATTGTAGTAGTTATTGGTACAGTTACTGTCACAGGGATTAGTTACTGTATAAGGATTGGTACAGTTACTGTTACAGGGATTAGTTACTGTAGTAGAGATTGGTACAGTTACTGTCACAGGGATTAGTTATTGTAGTAGTTATTGGTACAGTTACTGTCACAGGGATTAGTTACTGCAGTAGGGATTGTTACAGTTACAGTCACAGTGATTAGTTACTGTAACAGGGATTTGTACAGTTACGGTCACAGTGATTAGTTACTGTAACAGGGATTTGTACAGTTACGGTCACAGTGATTAGTTACTGTAACAGGGATTTGTACAGTTACGGTCACAGGGTATGGTTAAAGTTTTGTCACCAGAACATTTTGATGAATTTTCTTTTAAAACATCTAGGTTATTTAACATACCAAGTCACATCTAGGTTGTTTAATGTACACAGTGCTACTATTCAATCACATCTAGGTTGTTTAATGTGCACAGTGCTACTATTCAATCACATCTAGGTTGTTTAATGTACACAGTGCTACTATTCAATCACGTCTAGGTTGTTTAATGTACACAGTGCTACTATTCAATCACATCTAGGCTGTTTAATGTACACATTGCTACTATTCAATCGCATCTAGGTTGTCTAATGTACACAGTGCTACTATTCAATCACATCTAGGCTGTTTAATGTACACATTACTACTATTCAATCGCATCTAGGTTGTCTAATGTACACAGTGCTACTATTCAATCACATCTAGGCTGTTTAATGTACACATTACTACTATTCAATCGCATCTAGGTTGTCTAATGTACACATTACTACTATTCAATCGCATCTAGGTTGTCTAATGTACACAGTACTACTATTCAATCACATCTAGGTTGTCTAACATACACAGTACTATTCAATCTCTTGGACTTCCCAGCTGGCACTATCCCTATCTGCAATGTAGAGAAAGGGGATCTGGATGCTCTTAAAGATGAAAAGTTGTATCCCATAGCTACAGCATTGGAAAAAGACATCAGAAAGGTGAGGTTTAAATTACTAGAAAAAACAACAACAGACAGGTGAATTCTAAATTACTAGAAAATGAATTCTTGTAACAGTAATGTCTTCTCTTACAAAAGCATCAAGTCTCATATTACCCATTTTATTTCATGACAGATTCAATGTAAAGTGTTCTCATGACTGTACGGACTATGTTCTCATTCACAACTACTTCCTCTATGATCTCACATCATCCTTCATATTACACCGACACATACCTCACATCAAACAGCACCTCACATGATCAACCTTCACCTCAGATCAACAGGTACCTGACACCTACCTGCATCTTACTTCAATTTTTTTAAATAGGTTAATCCATTAAGTCATAATATGAAATATAATTTTCATTTTAATCTTTAAGTCACAAAATAAAATATAGGTTCTGTCTTATTTTAATAATTACATCATAAATTGTAAATATAGATTGTATATTATTTTAACCATTATATCAAAAATATCTTAAAATGTCAATATGCATATTCTTTTAATCATTATATCAAAAAAATATTTAAATGTCAATATTGATTGTATATTATTTTAATAATTATAACAATAATATCTTTAAATGTCAATATAGATTGTATATTCTTTTAATAATTATATCAATAATAACTTTAAATGTTAATATAGATTGTATATTCTTGTTATCATTGTTACATACAATGTAAAGATTGACTCTAAGATATTTCCTCTGACAGGACCAGCTGGCTGCAGAGGTAATAAGCTAGTTGTATATTTTGATAAGTTTCAACCTTTTTTAAAAAAAATGTTCAACAACAATTTATGAGTTGATAAGCATGTTGCAGTTTGAGTTTTATTATAATCCAGTACTTATTACTTATGAGTACTTTTGTTCTGTAGTACCTATACATACTTGTATTCTGTAGTACTTATGAGCACTTGTGTTCTGTAATACCCATGAGTACTTATATTCTGTAGTACCCATGAGTACTTGTTTTCTGGAGTACCTATGAGTACTTGTGTACTGTAGTACATATGAGTACTTGTGTAATATAGTATCTATTAGTACTTGTGTTCTGTAGTACCAATGAGTACTTGTATACTGTAGTACCTATGAGCACTTGTTTCATATAGTACCTATGAGTATTTGTGTTCTGTAGTACCTACAAGTACTTGTGTACTGTATTACCTATGAGTACTTGTGTTCTGTAGTACCTATGAGTACTTGTATACTGTAGTACCTATGAGTACTTGTGTTTTGTAGTATCTATGAGTACTTGTTTTCTGAAGTACTTATATTTGTATACTGTAGTACCTATGAGTACTTGTGTACTATTTCCTATGAGTACTTGTTTTCTGGAAAAATTATGAGT
Source organism: Lymnaea stagnalis (assembly GCA_964033795.1). Taxonomy (NCBI): domain Eukaryota; kingdom Metazoa; phylum Mollusca; class Gastropoda; family Lymnaeidae; genus Lymnaea; species Lymnaea stagnalis. The sequence goes on along the minus strand of CAXITT010000027.1, from coordinate 1,188,476 downwards.
ACTTGTGTACTGTAGCACATGAGTGCTTGTGTTCTGTAGTACCAATGAATACTTTTATTCTGTAGTACCCATGAGCACTTGTGTACTATAGGTCCTATGAGTACTTATGTTGTGTAGTACCAATGAGTACTTGTGTTATGCTGACCTATGCCAGAACTGCTCTCCTCAGCCAAATGACACCATTGGTCTACCAGTGGGAGTACAGGTAGCAGCTCTACCATTTCAAGAAGAAATTGTGCTTCGAATACTTAAAGACCTCGAATCACAGCTACACGGTGACAAGATAATAAAACAAGGACTAGGTACATTGTTAAATGAGCAATTTAATTAGCATTAGTATAATAGTGTGTGTGTGCTATTCTTAGCTATAATCATTCACAAAAAAAATAAAAAAATCATTATTAATATCCCACTGGTATTTTGTAATACCCCACTGGTAATGTGTAATATCCCACTGGTAATGTGTAATATCCCGCTAGTAATATGAATTTCTAGTGATGATGAAAAATATTGAGTGATTATAAGTATTTAACATAGAGTTTTAGGTCATTGGAAAGTGTAGCCATGGAATAAGTCAAATAAAGTGGTAGGTCATGGGAAAGTGTAGCCATGGAAAAAGTCAAATAAAGTGGTAGGTCATGGGAAAGTGTAGTCATGGAAAAAGTCAAATAAAGCGGTAGGTCATGGGAAAGTTTAGCCATGGAAAAAGTCAAATAAAGTGGTAGGTCATGGGAAAGTGTAGCCATGGAAAAAGTCAAATAAAGTGGTAGGTCATGGGAAAGTGTAGTCATGGAAAAAGTCAAATAAAGTGGTAGGTCATTGGAAAGTGTAGCCATGGAATTAGTGAAGCTGTTAGTTTGTTAAAGTTACCAAATTTGATAGTGTTTATGGTAGGTGTTTGAAAGTTGTTTCCTTTGTGATACAGAGAGTTAATATTTAAAATGTTTAACAGATCCATTAAGTTATTAAATATTTTTAAAAAATGATGATGTGTTAGAGATTAAGTGAAAATCTTGTGAGATCCTGGTTATCTACAAGTTTAAAAACCTCCTTTTGGCGTTGTAAAGAAGAAGCACCTCCATCCCAATTTGTTAGATGCATAATTAAAATGAAGTTGTGTAAAGGCGTGCTAAAATATTAATCTCACACTGGGATCAAATAATTTGCTATATCTGGCAAGCTGAAATACTGATGTAGTGGAATGTCTCTTGAGGTTAATTAGATGACAATGCCAAGACAAATTCTTATACATTTTTTTAAACCCAGAAATTTGTATAACCTGCTGTTATGGAATCATTGAATGTGTATTGGGGAAGAGGAGTTGTTTATTCTTTGATGCCTCATTCTTCTAGTGATTAGCATAACTTTAGACTTTTTGGTGTCTCTCTTAAGGTTTTGTCTGCTGATAGGATTTTCAACAGTTCTTTCGTGTGCCTATCATTTACTTGTCACTTTGAGCCAATATAAACTAAATTTAAAATATTATTGGTGAGAAATAAATCCAAAGTTTGCAGAGGAAAGGCAGAAATAAGTCACATAAAGGAAACCCAATCCATGTGTCAGTTTTGCAGTGGTTCGCCTAATAGATACAACATGGACATGGTTAAATGTCATAGGATATTTTATAATCTCACCTAACTCAGTGCCACCTTGGATGGTACCTCAGTCGACACCTAATGGACACAGTGCCACCTTGGATGGTACCTCAGTGGAACCTAATGGACACAGTGCCACCTTGGATGGTACCTCAGTGGAACCTAATGGACACAGTGCCACCTTGGATGGTACCTCAGTGGACACCTAGCTCATTGCCACCTTGGATGGTACCTCAGTGGACATTTAATGGACACAGAGCCACCTTGGATGGTACCTCAACCTTCAATTCATGTCAGATTTCACCAAACACAGTGCTACACAGGTTGCGACAAAGGATTGTAGCCCAGCTTATAACAAGTCTTTTAATTAACCTAAAATATATTCTCTATCCTCGGAATGATTTCCATCTTTGCTCTTGCCAGATTTAACAGTTAGCTATCCTCAGAATGATGTTTGTCTTTGTTCTTGCCAGATTTAACAGTTAGCTATCCTCAGAATGAATTTTGTCTTTGTTCTTGCCACATTAAACAGTTAGCTATCCTCAGAATGAATTTTGTCTTTGTTCTTGCCACATTTAACAGTTAGCTATCCTCAGAATGAATTTTTATCTTTGTTCTTGCCAGATTTAACAGTTAGCTATCCTCAGAATGAATTTTGTCCTTGTTCTTTCCAGATTTAACTGAAGTTTATTGGACAAAAAATTCTTTTCTCTGCAAACATGGTTCAGGATCTTTAATCAATTAGTAAATGAGAAAATTATTGTGACGAGTCTTTGAGCTTGAAAAATTTTCTTGAGAATGTTTTTGTTTCAGTTTTCAAAACCTATTTGATTCTTTCAGTTTCGGCCAGCACCTCTCCAAAGATGATGTTTTCGAACACAAGCATACCGTCTCAAAATACACCTTCTCCAAAGATGATGTTGTCCAACACAACCACACCATCTCAAAATACACCTTCTCCAAAGTTGACAGCCATGCCAACTGTTAGTATTAATTAACCATGATAACCCATTCTATCCACCCTTTTACTAAATGAGGAGAAAAAGAGTAACATTTGCACCTTTTGAATAGCAGGTACGGTACATACATTTGGATATTTGTTGCACTTTTTTATTAAGTGTTGCAGGTCCAAAGCTTAGCTCCATCACGATTAAATTTGTTTCAAACTAAACAGTGTTTTCTGTTGTTCTTTTTCTAGGTACCAAACAATGACATTTGTTGACTTTAATTTACTTCAAATATCCTTAAAGCTTTTGGTGTCTTTCTCTAACGTAATGCTTTTGTTTTGTTGTCTCAAGTAGTTTTTTTATTTAAAAAGAAATCTCACTGATTTGTGAATTGAGTGTTGGCATTCGTTTTTTGTTGACATTTGCATCCAACTGGTTTGGACAATTTTGATTAGTGATAAGAAAATTGTTTTATTTTATTTTCTTACTAAAAAAAATATTCCTAAACTTTAAAAAGGAACATCTTAAGTAATTTTTTTTCAATTTCAAATAAAAATAAATTTTAATGTTTTTAGTTTTTTAAAAACAATAAGGGATTTTTTTTTTTTTTTTTAAATCTGATTGATTAGTGAATTAAATATTTGAACAGATGCGTTCAATTCGTCATAGCCGTTTTGATTGGGTTGTAAGAAAATGTTTACAATTACAGAAAAAGAAGCTGTAAGTACTGGGTATCAGTTCTAATCAGTTATAAGGGCATTTATCGTCAAACACCTGGAACCAGATGCAAAGGAAGACTTTGGAGCCAGGCTTGGAACCAGACATGGAACCAGCAGAAATGGAGCCAGGCATGGAACCAGACATGGAACAACCTTCAATGGCCGGTTCTGAGTAGAGGAACAAGCTAAAGATACATTTTTTGGTCATTGTCTTTTTAATGAGTATTATCTAAGAAGCTTGATCTGTTGCTGTTTGTTCCCCTGGGTCCAGGTTTGTTCCCGTGTCTAGGTTTGTTCCCCTGTGTTCAGGCTTGTACCCCTGTGTCCAGGTTTGTGCCCCTGTGTCCAGGTTTGTGCACCTGTGTCCAGGCTTGTGCCCCTGTGTCCAAGTTTGTGCAGAAAAGTTTCAGGGTGTCTTTGAAAGGTTTCTTCTGAACACAAGCAAACAGTTCATCATGCTCAAGTCTTCCATCAAATTTTCTCTTGGGAAACTGGTGCTCAGACATACTCAGATTCCCAACCAGCGTGGTTAAGTCTGTCAAAATCGTTATATATGCTGGGGCGCCAGGACAAGTCTCTTGTTTGCAGGGGTGCTTGGAAGAGTGCCTCATCATCTAGAGTGTCTGGATGAGGGCCTCATCTTCTGGAGTGCCTGGACGAGGGCCTCATCTTCTGGAGTGCCTGGACGAGTGCCTCATCTTCTGGAATGAATGAATTGCTCACCAATGAGTGGGAGACCAATGACCATAAAGTTGCTTAACAATGATTTGCTCACCAGCTAGTGGCTGACCAATGCTTAGCTCACAAATGAGTTGCTTTTCAGTAATACTAGTTCAAGCCACTTAGTAGTTTATATCTGGGCTTAAAATTGTACATGAAAATTCCAATTTCTGGCAAAGAACAAATGGCGATCATTTAAGTTTTTAGCTTGTTTATATTTTTTTGTCCTATTTTTATCTGTCCTGTCTGCTGATTAAAGCTCTTAGCCGAAACGTTCTTGTCTTATTGTCCTGTTTCTTAATTCAAGCTTCCACATTCCTTGTTCAACTATATCCTTAACACAGCTTGATCGCAGTCCTTCACTTATTATACTTTACATGGATAAGCAATGTCATTTTGTGTAGATCATTTTAAATTTTTTCTTATGAACACAAAGCAGCAACCTGCTTTTTCATATAGAAATTATTATTTATTTCATTTCATTTACAGCATTAAGATGAATTTAAAATTAACCACTGACATTGAGACATTTGCCAATACTTGACAATAATGCTTTTCAACTTTTTTTATCCCAATAACACCATCTTATTAAAGAACAGGGACACCAGCAAGTTTTTTTTTTAAAAATTGGCTGTTTCGAGGACGACCACTGGCCATGGAAATTATGATACCAGATTATCTTTATGTTATGTCCATTTTTACCTGAAATGCCCATAAATCTCTTTTAACTTAGGTATACCAAATATTATGTGACTGACCCATCGCAAAGCATTGATTTGATGTAAGAGGGCAAAGAGCTTTGACTCACCTACCCATTGAAAGAGCTTTGACTCACCTACCCATTGAAAGAGCTTTGACTCACCCATTTATTTCAAGTTTATTTCCACTGAATGCGTTGAGTCAGGAAATAATGAAATGGGATTATGCCAGTTATGACAAACAAATGAAACTCATTATTTAAATTTTATGAACATACAATCAGATAAGATGTTATATGAACATACAATCAGATGAGATGTAACATAAACATACAATAAGATGAGATGTGATATAAACATATAATAAGATAAGATGTAACATGAACATACAATTAGATAAGATGTAATATGAACTTACAATCAGATGAGATGTGATATGAACATATAATAAGATAAGATGTAACATAAACATATAATTAGATAAGATGTCAAATGAACATACAAATACAACAATCACATAATAAAATGCAATAGCTACCAGTGACAACATTGACTTTTACAGTGTAAAAGAAATTGTTTAATTTCAAGAAGCACAGATTTCAAAAATTATAATTATAAATTAGGAAGGAGACTCGTTAAAACTCAAATACCCAATTTTTGTTTTAAAAATTAAAAAACACTCGTTAAAGCCCAAAAGTAAAATAAATATGGAATCTTTATTAATGCGTGCGGCCTCTCAAACTTGAATATAGAATCAAAAATGAAATTATTTGGTACGCCCAAGCTTGCTTATCATTATCATTCAATAATATTGTTTTGCTTTTTTCTCATTCTTTTTTTAATAGTCTTGAGCCCCCTCGCCCAAAAAAAAAAAAGAGAAAAACACACTATTGATACCTAACATTCACTACTGAACTTGTAAAAAATGATAAATAACATAAGATTGTATGTAAAATTAGTCACTTAATTATTCAAGTACATTCAAATATATCACAAATAAAATGGTAACAAAAACCATGTCCTTATGATTCAATAACAAGCTGCAATTATTTCATTGACATCAAAGGATTTCAATTACCCTGCAAATTTGACTTATCCTAGTATTCCAGTAAAAGAAGTTTCTGTTGAAGTAGAGGAAGCTTCTGTACAAGAATTAGCAGAGTAGCTCACCGATAGCAGGTCCCACCAACCATGATATGCTGTAAAACTACAAACTACATCCCTCCTAAAACTTAAGAAACTACGCAAAGATTTGTTAAAATCTACAAAATCGTTTCATTTAATAAAAAATGTTTCAACAATAAGTTGTGTCATTTAATAAATGAAGTTGCAAAAATAATTTGATTAATTTAATTAAGTTTCAAAAATAATGTTTAGCAATAAAATTTAATTTAAAAGTTTCAACAATAAACTGTTTCATTTAATAAATAAAGTTTCAACAATAAATTGTATCAAAATGGAAGAAATAGACCACACATTTTTCAAATAAGAATATAAGCAAACCAAAATTGTAAATCATCTCAAAATAAAATTTAAAACATTTATTTTTTACTGCCACTAAATTTGAGCTGTCACTGCCACTAAGCGTGATTAGAAAATAAAACTTTTTTATTAACAGCTCTATTATTTAGCATAAACTATGTATGAAAACAACATTGAGAAAATATAGTGGATCTTTTACGGTCTAATAAATCATTAAAATGTATATTTAAATACATATTTATATAATAAATAGGTATAAATAAAAACAATACAAATTTATAAAAAAAATAAAGCCACTAAAAATATAATTTTGTACAGTTTTACCGATTGTTGCCCCATACTTGCAAGCAATAACCATTTTATCTAGATAAAATAAAGCAGTAATTTGACATTGAAATAAAGTTTGTATGTGAAAAGTTCCTCTCATACTGGATACTGAAACTGTGCAGTTAGTGGCCTTCTCCTTCCAATGGGGCATAACCAGAAGATTGGGTGTCCCTGGCCACATATTTGTCTGTAAGAGTTGTAACATTTCCCTTGTATGCTGTCAAAAGGAAAGAATAGCATGATATTATCATCACTATAATAACGTTACCATCGCTGTATCTATAATATCTTGATGTTATCATCACTATTATAACATGAGGTTATCATCACTATAATAACATGATGTTATCATCACTATAATAACATGAGGTTATCATCACTATAATAATAATTAATAATATGATATTATCATCACATACTATAATCATCATTTGGGATCAGCTTTAAATCCAGGTAAAGGTAATCATTAATTTTACAATTTAAAAAAACTATAAATTTTGCTCTCGTAAATTACAGCTTAATAAATATCTATATTTGAAATATTTTATGTCAATAAAATAAGCTACTATTGTTAACGTAATCAAGCTTGATGCAAGTGTGCATGTTTCTTTCATGTCAAAAAATCTTTTATGCCTCCAATTATTAATAGGGATTATTTCATAGAACACTAATTATTAATTGCAGATGTTTTGGTAACTTCAATCTGTCTTTCTCTCCCCCCACCCCTTTTTTTTTCTCTTTTAAAAATAAAACGGGGTGACTAGAACTAGACGTAACATTATCATAATAAAGTACATTTGAAAAACACTCACCATCCCTATTTAAGGCTCGAAGCGCGGTACAAAGTTAACATACATAACAATATATTTTTTCCACAATAAAATTCAAAACACAACAATACAAAATCTACATACAATACAAATCAATACACAACGAGTATATATGAGCAAGCTGGAAACAAGGAGGTGGACTACATCACCCTAGCAGGTGAGTGCGAAAAAGATGTGTTTTCAACTCAGTTTTTCAGACTGCAGTGTCTGGCTGTTTCTGAGAGCGTTAAGAAGGGCGTTTCAGATTCTTGGGCAAACTTACTTTTTTGGACCTCCATGATTGATCATTTTCTCCAGTGTGGTTTTATTCTGAGAGGAGAGGAAGAGAAAATGGGATACAAACTCATAAAGGTACAAACATCATGCTCTGGGGCTTTCAGATGGTACAATTATTGTAGATTGTGGAGTGACATCAACTATGGCATTACTGTCCTCTAGAAGTCTTTTAATCTATCCAATAGATAAATACTTATATACTTTATAGTTATTTTAACCATCTTAAAAAACAAATTGTATAAAACCATGACTGCTACAGTTCACAATTATAAAACTAGAAATACTAAGTTACTTGACAAAACATGCACTCAAGTAATGCACTTTATAAGAATACCAATTAGTGCTAACTTATGACAATTTTATTCTGCGCACCCATCCAAAATAGTGCTAAATATTTTAGTAGAGCCGTTCTTAGGAGTTTGGGGGCCCTAAGCATGGAGTGTAGATTGGGGGCCGGAAGGGGGGGGGGGGGTCCGGGGGGGGGGCTCCCTAGCTCCCTCGAGCTGAGGAGAAAACACCACCCACCACTGCGGCACCTCCATTCTGCCTTCATCAATGTTTCCTCTTTCCCATTCCCACGGCCAAGCCCCCGATTTCCTGTCTGCCACCCCCAAAGCTTCCCCCTGCTGCTTCCCTTCCCCTGCCTCCTAATTCAACTCAGAATGATACATTTCAGGATGAGGAAGGTAACCTGAGTGACACAGACGGCTGCAGTGCCAGTTAAAAAATGAGGGATCGAGGGCGCCTCACGTTCGGGGCCCTACGCAGATGCATAGTCAGCGTATACCTAAGAACAGGCCTGATTTTAGGAATTCAATTTTGTGCGCCCATTGAAAAACTGTTACAGCCATACATACATACCAAGAGAATTATTATTTTTTATAAGCATTTGAATATAAAAAAACTTTTAGATGAATACTTTTACTATTAAATGTGTGAGATTGACATAATAACTGACACGCATGAGATTAACATGATAACTGACACGCATGAGATTGACATGATAACTGACACGCATGAGATTGACATGATTACTTACAAACATGAGATTGACATGATTACTGACAGGCATGAGATTGACATGATAACTGACACGCATGAGATTAACATGATAACATACTCAAATTAGATTGATATGATTACCTACACGAATGAGATTGACATGATTACTTACACACATGAGATTGATATGAACACTTACACTGATGAGATTTATGTGCTGTTGGCAGAACTGAACACCCATCATCCCCATCATGTTGACAGACAGCAGAAATGCCAGGTACATGAACCAGATACTGTGTTTTATATAAAAGGCCTCCTAAATAAAAATATCAAAGAGATTGTACATTTTTTAGTGGCTCAAATTTCAAATAATAACTAGACGCTTCGACAGCAACCATTGATACAGAATTACAGCTGGGCAATATGACTGAGAAGTCTAGTCAAAGTCTTTATATTATTTATAAATGGCAAAAAAAGGTAACATATCGAAAATTCAGGTATGCATTAGCTTATGAAAAACTGAATGTATTTTATGACAGAATAGACAGGGATATTGCTAATGACTTTTATAAATGACAAAAAAAATGTTAACATTTCTAAAATGCAGATATGCAGCTTATGACAAACTTAATGTATTTTATGAGAGATTAGAACAGGGATATTGCAAACGACATTTCAATTTTTCTGGTAATGGACACTCTACTTAACACTCACCCTGTTGCAGGCAACACATTTTGGAAATACCCAAAAATGTAGCATAACGAGAACAAATGTGTACAGGCCGAGCAGAAACGCATAAAACAAGAGTTGCATGAAAGCAAAATGGTTGTTTTCACCTACACAGTTGTTTATCCTGGGGAAGATCAAGTTAATTTTCTTGATATATCAGATTAAAGATCAATTTCATTTTCTTGAAATATCAGATTAAAGATTAAGTTCATTTTCATTTTATATCAGATTAGTAAACATTTAACACTTACAAAATGTTAACTTGCTTTTCTCTAAAGTAGGTTTGCTTGATATTATCTTTATAAATGAAATGAGAATATTTTTTCTTTTTATCTTTATTGACAATTTCTCAGTAGTTTTTTTTCCCCTCAAAATCTCTTTAGCGTCCTAAAAACAAAGATGACAGTGTAAGTGATCAGAAAATTTTTGTGGATCAATTTTTAAAATACCACTCATAACCCATGAAATCAACAGAGTAATAGAGTAGATCATCTTTCATAGAATAAATGATGAAGATGATTAAGAGTCACATCTCCTTCTCCTATGTTCTACTCTTCATGCAAGTAATTATTAATTTACCGCACAACAAAGTGTGTTAGTTTTTAACCCTAAGCATTGAACTTTCCAGGTTTACTGTAATTGCAATGACAGAATTACTGGTACTTGTTGGGGTTATTTCTTCAATAAAATTATATCAGTAAGCAATTATTTATAAAATGATATTAACAAGCAGATGTTAAACAAATTATTTATACAAATTTATTAATGAGTGGAGTTTAAACTAATTATTTCTTCCATCTGTACATTAAGGAACATTATTTTATTAGCCCTTCCTTCATCTTCTTTTGACTGCTTTTACCACTGAGGCATTTCTGGGAGGTAAAGTTGACCCTTTGCTACCAGTGAGGCAACATTGAGAAGTAAAGTTGATAATCTGCTGCAAGGTGTAAGGCCTGCTCAAGATACATGTTGTGGATTTTGAGGGTGTCATTAACAGTCAATCCATCAGCTTGGTCTTCCTCTGGGCCTAAACACATTAGTGTCTGATACTGTAGGCTTGCAATGCAGGTTCCATGACAGGCAAGACCAGGTGGCCCAACCATTTGTCTTATTTCTTGGTTCTGAATGTGGTCACTCCTCATTTTACCAGCTGCTTGATGTAAACATCTCTTCTTGCAAGTTAATTCTTTGAATCGTGTATATTTTAAAATAAATATTTTAATTTATGTTGTTCACCGATCTTTAAATATGGGCTAATATATATTTTCTTAATCAGATACACATTTCTAAAATAAATTATCACAATTGAATTTATTAATGCTTAAAGACATTCACAGATATTGCCAAATAATTTCTCTTACCAAGGACAGTGATGATCCATTTTCATAACACACTGACCGCACCTTCGACAGTGATGCGCTCTAGGGGGGCGCATTTGATTACACACACGACACTTGCTCCAATTAGAATCTTTTATTAAAAAAATTAAATGATTAGAATTTATTTCTTTGGATACCTTTTGTACTTTGCTTAATTAGCTCATTAGCAATTCTGCTAACTTAAGACATTTGAAGTGATGATAACCTTCTTCACTGTCATTTGTGCAAATTTTGTTTACCTTTATCTTCTGCTGCTGAAAACTCTGGGATCCTTCCAGGATTTGTTAATGATGACCGGAAAAATGAAAGTAGACAAAGGACTGATACTGTGAGGAAACCTGGCGGAGGGGGTGACGTCAGATTTTAAAAATTATTTGTAATCATTTTCAAATTAAAGGATTCATATTAACTTTTTCCTAAACTGTACATGATACAAAAAAAAATTATAGTATCTTATTTTTTAAATAATTAAACTATCCTTTATCCCAGTGCTGGTAACACTTGAGGTTTTAACAAGATTTTCTGCCATGGTTTTGAGCTATTCCATCGGCTTTTCTTGTTGTTTCCTTAAATGCTTTTTAATCATCAAACACCATGGCTTTCTAATGAAACATTTCTGATCACCATACAAAGTGTTTTTCAATAATATTATAATAAATTAAAAATTATTGCTTTCCAAATTGTATGTTATAAAATGCAAAACCTACCCAAAAAAACTGGCAGTGAGATGAGACCGTCTTCATAACGAGGGATGAGAATGATAAATAATGGAATAAATGTACCATATGTCCAGTAGGCAAGTACAATAGCGGCACACATCTGACCCTCTCTGTCTCTTACAAATTGCACTCTGCCAAAAATGGGCAATTTGAGAGAATGCTTGGCATTATTATTATTTGTTTCCACCGGTGGAGAAACCATGTCCATGACATTGTCCATATTAATCATTATGAAAATTTGGTTTGAGTCCCTCTAGTCTCCTCTATTTTCCATTATTCAAAGCCTGAAAATGCAAGGGGAAAAATGATTAATTATTATTTAACTACATGCAAAGAATCTTTTCTTATTAACAAATATCCCTGTTTTGTGATTTAGATTTTAAAAATTTAACAAAAAATAAGTGATAATAAAAAAAAAAACCTATATCAGGGTCAAAGAATATTCATTTTAAAAAATGCACATTAAGTTTGACAGATTTTGATGCTTTAATGAGATTTGATGGGTCAAAATTTTATTGCTGTCATTTTTTTAAAAAGAGAACACAGTTGGTTAAAAGCTGGAACAAAAGATATTTTATTGTCCTCAAACTTGACTGTCGACTATTAGCACCTGCTGATCAAGATCATATACAGAAGAAGTAGTCAATGTATTATATATTTTCAGACATTTGTTTTTGTTTTCACTCAATTAGTTTATATGAGATTTTCTTTATAAGCTCAAAGTCAAAGCTGACATTAAATACAATAATTTCAAAAATTTGAAAATGCAAAAATTACAATTTTGAATGAAAATGATATTTTCTGATTCCTGTCCCTGGGCCACTGACTGAGAGCCAGTGAGTGATAAGAAGATCATGAATATTCGCTGAGGCTCGTCATTACATTGCCAAAAACCCTGAATTGAATATGAATTATTAGACTCAATCAGAAATAGGTGTGAGATCAAACTGGATCATCATGCTGAGGCTTAGCCTCTTATCTAAGGTGTCATCCATAAACGCCCCCCACCCCCTTTAAAAAAAACATCTCTGTCCACTACGGTCCTTTACAACACCCCCTCTCCCAATTACTATCAAATTACTACATCTGTGTCAGAAACTTTTCCCTAGAACAGTGGTTCTTAACCAAGGGTGAAATGTGGTGTGGTAGACCCAGAAAATATATTTCATTTGCTGCCATTGCTAGTTGCTCCTTTCCTCCTGCCTTTAAAAATAAAATAAGTTGTCATGCATTTTGATCCTGGTGAATTTTTTTGTGTGCATTACTTGTGTTGGTAGTTTTTTTTCTTGCTTCTAGTACTGCAATCACTAAATTATTTTCATTTTTAAAATTTTATTACAATTTATTTGGGGGTAGAGGGATTGGGGAAATTGTTTGAAATTTGGAGGAGATGCAGCACTGCAAAAAGTTTAAGAATCCCTGTCCTAGATCATTTTTAACATCCAAACCTCTCTTAACACCCCCCCCCCCCACGTCAATCACTTTTTGTTGTTGTTCCATCTCACTTCATGTGGTAGCCCTAATTCTATAAATTCCGTCACCATCTTTCGACATAATTTCTCATGACTGGCTAAGTCGCTACACTCCAATTTTCCTCCTCCATGGCATCCTGTGACTTGATCAGATGCCATTTCTCAGACCTTGCTTACCTTAAATGATTCTCTCAGTGATCGTAATTTAAAATAAAATCATTATAATTGTTGTATAAAAGAATAATGTTAAAATCTCTGTGTGTAATTAAGTGCAAATCTTATCAAGAATCTTCCACTTTTAATGTGATGAAACACTGCTTAACTCCCCCACCCCTTGTCACATATCATTACAAGAATATGCCCCCCCCCTTCCCCCCAACATATGACGTCAGTTATTGATTAGTATAGCCTCTTACTCTTGACTCTTAGTCTTATTAGATGTCAACATTAGACATTAATGATTAATATAAGGTGACCATTTTTTTTTTCAAATCCAAACAAGAACATTTAAAATTAAAAACCAGGACCATGAAATTTTGAATCATTCTTCACCATGGTTTTTCAGAAATAAACATGGAGCGCAAAGTGTTCTGTAAAAATAGGAGTTTTTAAAAAGGTATTATTAATTATCGTAATGCTCATTTGGTTAATTATATAATATTTTTTGGGTAGTTTTAGTTGTGTCATTAATTCACACAATATCGGCAATCCTCCGAAGTCCGGTCCCAAATTATTTTGTATGAAAAAAACTGCAATGCACAGTGTGTATTGTTAGAAAACAGCAGATATGTCAGTCATAGCTTTTGTAAATAACTGTAACTTTACAAACCAGTCAGTAAATACTAAATGTTGTCATTGGCACATAGCATTTGCTAATACCAGCCGAAAACGTTCTGCTGGTGACTGATGCGCCACTGAAAGGCCCCCAAGTAGCTGGCAAACCGATCGCGACTAGCGGGCCTACCACTCTGATAGCGGAGTTTACGTTTTGCTTGCATCCAAAGTCCTTCAATAGTGTGAATCTCCTGGTCTACTGGATCAACAAATTCACGCTCGTGCACAATGACAGCGTGAGCATAAATCCCGTTGTTGAGCTGACCGACATTTTGATATCCTCGCCAAGCGTCCGTGACGGTAGTTGTTCCTGGTAACACATGATTAGTGATAATGCGCATCTGGACGGCCAACAACCTCCATCTAACATCGTCCACTAACGCAAACATGAGTTTCAAAACAGAATGATGCCCAAGACTTTTAAGTAAGGATTAATCATTGGAAATAATTTGGGACCGGACTTCGACTTCGGAGGATTGCCCACAATGTCAAATATATCAGACAGAAATCAGATGTACCCAATGTTTTAATAAATTTAAATAAAGTAAACAATTAATATATTTTTAATTTAATAAAATTGTTGAACTTAAATTTAAACTTACACTGTAGACTAGACTGTGAGTGTAAGTAACTCTGTGGTGTAGGCTACTGGCCTAACCTGGTAAAAACAGCACGAATGAGAGGAATGGTCACCTTAGATTAATTATCAAATCTTCATAAACAGACTGAAGTGAAAGTTAAGAACGATGTCTTCAGTCGAATAGACGACTCTCCTCAAAGTTCACTAAAATCAGGTCCAGCCTAAGACGTTATGTTATAGTTATATAGTTAAGTAAGTGAAGTTCCATCATTCTTGATTCTTACTGAAGTTCCATCATTCTAACTTCAGACTTCAGACTTTAAATCTAAACAAATATTCAAATATAGTTCAGGCAACTAATGTTGCGAATCTATAGATTAGTGGCTCGTATCATTACAGACACATGTTTTGATTAAACTATTAGTGTTTTTACACGGTTTATTTGTTCTATCTAATGATAATATTAGTATTGAAATTGTTCAATTTAATAGTTACATTTAATCTTTTGTTTTCTTTCTTTTCATCTAATGTATTGAGCAATATTTTTTAAATATGCAAAATATGAAATCCCTTTAAAAAATACATAACCGAAACTATTAAATAGTTTTGTTAATTATAGTGAGGGGTGTGGCATTGATAAATTTAATTTTTTTAAAAATAATAATAAAATAATAATTTTTAAAAAAAATGAAGTTCAAAACGATTGTTCGTCTTTGTCTGGTTTATAACAATGTTCAGTAAGCCAACCTCTAGACTCTATTGCATTATATTTAGGCTATTTATATTCCAACGGCATCCAGTAGGCCAATTATTTAGAATTCACTATCTATTTTAGCTTATCGAGATTCTATTATCTATATTATTTATATTTTTCAATTGCTCGACTATTTTTGAAGTGATGTCACCAAAAATTGCAAAATTTCAATTTAATATTAATTTTAACATTTAACTTTAGTCTACAGCTGTAGCTGTGGCTGTGGCGTAGAAATGTGAGGACACAGACTGGGGGTCATTTCTTTTTATTGAGGGTGGCATTATTATCAAACTGTAGTTTTTTGCGTGGAACAAATCTTTGCCTGCCTCAGGGAAAAATAGGACAGGGGGTGGGAAGCTATTAATAAAATAATAAGAATATTTCGTTACTTCGCGGGCCGCAAAGTGAGTGCTGGCGAGCCGCATGCGGCATATGTTGTGCAGGCCTGCTCTAGAGGCATCCTGCTCAACTGGCATCCTATCCTGGTGGCGTCCTGCTCTAGAGACATCATATCTTGGTGGCACTCTGCTCAAGAGGCATGCTGCTCAGGTAACGTCCTATTCTGGTGGCACCCTGCTTTTGAGGCATCCAATTCCACCTACTTTGGTGGCCCCTTTTTTGTATTTAAAAAGGCTAATACGACTGCAATGACTATTCGCACCCAGAGTGGCTCCATACAGATTAAATGGCTTCGGAGCCGGGTGTGATAACAATAGTATGAGAAATTTTTTTAAAAATTGTTTTTTCACCTTGTTATTTCATAAATTCATAGTTTTTTCTTTTTAGTTGTTTTTATATTTTTGGTTTGTTCATTTCTCTTAGGACTGGTAGATTTTTTTGCTTTCTTATTTTCTTTTTTAGTAAGCCATTTTCGTAGATCATTTTTTTTTTAAAATCTAGTAATGAAGATGATTTAGATACATTTATTGTTTTCATTTGAATTTTAGAAATGTAATATTATTAATTTAATCATTAAAATTAAATCCTTTATTTAAGATTATTTATGTGTATTGTTTAAGTTAAAAGATTTAACCACACAGTACTTTATAAATTAATTAGGTATTCTAAATAATGAAAATTTCATTCATAATGAATTAATTTCAACTATTCCTCTAGAGAACTTGGCTTGGTCAGAACAAAACAACCAATTTTAATCTTTTTCCTTGGCAGTGGGAGTCAGACATGAGGACACTGACAGTTTTTCCTGATATCTCGAATCTCCTTTCAACAACTTTTCTCATTTGACTTGACCTAATTCACAAGGTAGTTGCAATGAACATCTTAAAGTTAAAGGATGCCATTGTATAAAGCATGAGAAAGAGACTTATTTTTGGAGGACTCGTCTTTTCTTTAACCATATCTGTCTACTGGGTCTAACACACTGGTACATAATTTAAAATTTAATAGAAAAAAAAAAACTTAACTGACTTGAGACCATTTTTGTTTGGTTGTTAGTTATTTAAGTTGTGTACTCAAGTAATCAATAAAATAAATTAGGGGCCAGTAAGGAGTGGGCAGCCAATAAACTCATTCAATTAGGTCACATCATTCCTTTGCCATTTGTCTCCTTTTACTTTCTCACCTTCCTTGTTGGTACTTGTACAGTTAAATATTGTTTGTATCATTTCTTCATTTAAGTACAGATGTAATGATTGAGTGGGAGCAAATATATGTGATCTGTGAAGGGAGTTTGGTTTCAAGGCAACTAAGTCATGCCACATTGAAAATAAAATACTGATAACCTAAATAAATAGAGCCATTGAAAAAAATAGAGTACATACAAACCATACACAAACAGAAAGACAAAAATCCACTAAAGTTTTTTTTTTTTTTTATTTGTTGTGACTTTTATTGCAAAAAAATAAAAAAATTATACCAATTTTGACTTTTACGCAAAGTGAATAAAGACAAATTTGTATTGCATTGTATTGTAACTTATTGTACTGTATTGTAAATGAAACTTGGCAAACACATTAAGAATAACATTGACAAAAAGTTTATAAAGAAGCTTATTAAACAGCAGTTATTGGAAATGTTACAAATGGCATGTATGTGGTGGTCACATAAATATTCGAGAACTCTTCAGGGGTAGCAAATGTAAAAATGTTATAAAACTTTCTAGTTGGATATATATATATATAAAAGCCTCTTGAATTTCGTAAAAAATGTCAATGAAAAGAAGCATGCAATGTTTGAAGGCTGTAGCTAGAATACTTTCCTCCCTATTCATTTGGCGTTCCTAAAAAATTCGGAAAATGCAAAATTGAGAAAAATGAAAAAAAAGTATAAAATTGTGTTTTTTTTATTTAGAGGGCTGCATGAACGATATAGGATGCATAGTACACCATGTACATATACCATTCATGAATTAAAAAACAATTAGAAAACTAAGACAGAAAAGATAGAAAAAAAATTAACATACGAACCTAATAAAAAAAATACATAAATAAAAAAATTCTGAAAAATTTTCCTTTGAGATATTTGTTTAAAAACCATCCATCATTAAGTAGAGAATGTCAATATAAATAAGCATGCAAAGTTTCAATTATGTAGTTCCAAAACTATTCCTCCTGATTCATCAATTGACGTCAGAAAATAAAAATGAAAATGATATATCGATAAAAGCTGAAAAGGACACAGACAAATGCTTATTAAAAAAATTAAGGTTACTTGAAAAATATTGGATGCATACATCATGAACACATTCCAGTCGTTAATTAATTTTAAAAAAAAAATCTAAGTGTGGCAATGTATGCCCCGTTATGGATGTAGCAGTGTATGCCCCGTTATGGATGTGGCAGTGTATGCCCCGTTATTTGGAAACCCGCTATTAGCCCTGTTATTTTGAGACAACCGCTATTAGTACGAAAACCATGTTTGGCGCCCAACGCGCGGTCGCGCGATGTGACCTCGCCTAGCACTGGATCGGAATGTTGACCTCAGGTAGCCCTTTCACCCCAGTCCGGACGGTCTCTATACGGCCGGCTTCTCTCGCGCATAAGGAGGAAATAATAAAATACCACGATGTGCGCTTTAGTTAGAAATTTCAATAATTTATTTCTCGGGAACCCTAGCGTATTAAGTTTTAAATTATATCTAGTTGGAAAGGGGATTTTATTCACTATTCCGTAGGATATTTACAAGTTTCCATCGTTGGAGGATATTTGAACATTTAGTTATTAAAGGAGTTTTCACCTCCATCTATAGAGGTATATATATATATATGGTGGTCCCACCCCTTCTAGTTAAAATATCTCAAAAACCATTTAACTCATAGAAATATAAAATAGTATCTTAGAGAGCTGAGACAAAACTGCACAGATCACATAGAAATATAAAATAGTATCTTAGAGAGCTGAGACAACACTGCACAGATCACATAGAAATATAAAATAGCATCTTAGAGAGCTGAGACAAAACTGCACAGATCACATAGAAATATAAAATAGCATCTTAGAGAGCTGAGACAAAACTGCACAGATCACATAGAAATATAAAATAGCATCTTAGACAGCTGAGACAAAACTGCACAGATCACATAGAAATATAAAATAGCATCTTAGAGAGCTGAGACAAAACTGCACAGATCACATAGAAATATAAAATAGCATCTTAGAGAGCTGAGACAAAACTGCACAGATCACATAGAAATATAAAATAGCATCTTAGAGAGCTGAGACAAAACTGCACAGATCACATAGAAATATAAAATAGCATCTTAGAGAGCTGAGACAAAACTGCACAGATCACATAGAAATATAAAATAGCATCTTAGAGAGCTGAGACAAAACTGCACAGATCACATAGAAGTATAAAATAGCATCTTAGAGAGCTGAGACAAAACTGCACAGATCACATAGAAGTATAAAATAGCATCTTAGAGAGCTGAGACAAAACTGCACATACAAGTCTTTAGGGCTTTGGTCAGGGATTTTAATGATGACTCGGGTGTAGTCCCCAGAGTTAGGCATTTTATCCCAGGAAATTGGCCAGAAGGCAAAACTTAGACCAAGTTGGTTTAGGTGTGACGGAGGGGCTCTCTCATATGTCCGCGCACGGCTTTATAAAGGGGTGCACACTAAGTAGGGGGTCATTCGAGATTGGACAGCATCCCTGCAGTGTGCCATTGTTCAGTGCGGCCCATTGGAACGCTCTATATTGTCCTTTTTCTTCATAGGGGACTTTTGCCATAGTCTTTATATTTTCTTAGGACTTTTCCTTTGGACCTGTCGGTCACAGTGACTTTTTCCTGTAGAGCATTAATAAAGTTATAGTCCTTGAGACCTGCATTTCTTCATTTGTTTTTTTATTAGTAACTGTCAGTGGCAGCCTTGGTTACACCCAAGCACCAATCACCCACCACGCACTACTATATAAGCAGAGGCGTAGCATGGTGGGGGCAGGGGGGACAGATGTCCCCGGGAGCCAGCTAGTTAGGGGCGCCAAAATGTGCATTGATAGTATTTTATTGATGAAAATAATGGGTTTGAGAGTTGAAAAAAAGAAAAAGGGGCGCTAAAAATGGATCTTGTCCCCGGGCGCGAATCTTGTCCCCGGGCGCCAAACACGCTCGCTACGCCACTGTACATAAGTACATAGATATAATTGATAGAATATAAATGAATGCATTTTCCCAACAACCCACTAGCCTCGAGCCTAATAAAAATAATAAGATCATAAAAACTTCGGAATTTTGTTTATGAGACATGTAATAAAAAAAAACATCAATCATTATGTAGAGAATATAATAGAAAAAACTTTTGAAGCATGTGGTAATAATACTTATCCTCATAATACATTTGACGTCAGAGATAAATGGAAAATCCTAAGTGGACCACTTTAAAAAGAGAAAAAAAAATTAAATTAAGCAATATTAGAAATATAGGAGTCAAATAAAATGAAATTTAAAGCATATCTTTGTGAAATTATCACAAAAGATAAGAATTTTCTAGATATTTTTACAAATTTTAAACAATAGTGTAGAATATGTTAATGTTTTTAATAAAAAATCAATAGACTCAGTTTAGGAAACAAAAGTCTGTCCAAGAAATCTAATAAAAATGGTTATTTACACAATTTTAAAAAATAATTTTCAGCACATTAAAAACATTTAAATATTTATAAAAGTAGCTGAAAATCTTTCGGAACCAATCATCGCGAATTAGCAGTGAAAACAAATGTACAAGAACTAGTCAAGAATGACGATTATCTCAGCAAGGCCTTTTCAAACCCAGTTGTTGGGTTCAGCTGTCTATTTTCTATATACCGGTATTCACTTTTTTGCGTGTTAACTTGTCCGTTGTTTCACTAGTCCTGTGTTTGGATGTGTTATGGTGAGTTGTGGGTTTACTTGTCCTGCGTTCATTTGCGCGGCCACCGCAGCGGACACAAACCATAAAGTTTATGCAGCATTAACGATCAGAAATCTGCTTAAAGTAAACCTATACACGG
>CAXITT010000027.1:1108775-1167834 GCA_964033795.1 Lymnaea stagnalis | reverse complement strand
AAACAAATTTTTAGTAATGTTTTAATGTAGTTTTAATTAACTGTAGGGTATTTGTATGGTGAACGAACGGACAGGACATCAGCTTAGTTACTTTCTCTTTATTTTCTCTTTACTTTAATAAATTTTTTGTCTATTTTTGTCTAAATTTTTTTATCCAATCAATCCAGGGGGGGGGGGGCAAGGGCCCCACCTTTCCCCTATCTGCGGGCGCCCATGTATACACGGGTAAGCCGCGGCGACTGCGTTGCTGCTCACAGCCTTACTAAACAGAAACATGGCAAAGCCGTGGAGGCCACGTCGCTCTAGCTATGCCGACGCATTACTTTAGTGTATCAGAGAATGACCAGACCAGGGAAACCAGGCGCATGGGCAAAAAATGGTGCGAAGTGAGAGACTCAGCTACGTAATAGAATTCCACCAACAACAGAGAGCGGCCAATATCCAAGCGTTGGTTGATGTGGCACGTGTCCTCATCATGAGCAGATCTGGCAAACGTTACGAGCGGACCAGAGATTATGTTGCGATATGTTCACTAGAGAGTTGTGCCACCCACTGCCACTAAGTTTAAAAAAAATTAAAAAAAACTCTTCAGCTCACCGAAAATGCCACCCCTCATTATAAATTTTAAAAAAAAGTGGCACCTGTGTGGACTACCCCCTCCACAGCCCCCTTCCTATGCAAGTGGATTGACTTTTTCTCGACAACTTTGAGTCATAGTAGACAAATAAGCTATTTAAATGGTCTGTGGTTGGTCAGCTCTAATTTGATAGATGGAACTTAATTATTTAGATGCCACCTAAGTTGACTCTGGTTTGTGGTGAGTAAAATGAGAGGCAGTGTTAGTGATTTTATGTATCTGGATGGAACCAACTTGCTTTGTTAGCCATCTGTTTGCAATGGTGTTTATTTCGCTACTGACATATATTTCATTACTTTCCCGCTTGTTGCCTTTTTTAGTCTTAGCAAATCACCAGCTATTTATTGAGAAAGAAATCGAAAATGTCACAAATTTTAAGAAGGGAAATTGACAATTTTATTTAAAGTTTTAACAAACATTTCCCACATAACCCGTAATGGATGCACAACCGTGCAAAGGAAAAGCAGCGCCCTGGGCGAATGCGCCCCCTGATATTGAGGTCCCTTGCGAGTACCACCTTTACATTGCTGTGTGCACGGATCCAGTGGGCTAGAAACATGGGCGCCCGCAGGGGGTGGCAAAGGGGGCCACTTGCCCCCCCCCCTGGATTGATCGGATAAAATTTTTTTAGACAAAACTAGACAAAAATGTATTAAAGTAAAGAGAAAATAAAGATAAAGTAACTAAGCTGATGTCCTGTCCGTTCGTGCACCATACAAATACGCTACAGTAGATTAAAACTACATTAAAACATTACCAAAAAAATTTGGCCTCCCCCCTGGAAAGTTAATCGATTTTTTTATCCCCCCCCCCCTAGCCTAGAAAGTTTTCTGCGGGCGCCCATGGCTAGAAAGAAATATGAGACAAAGTAGATAAATCTATAAAAATGTTTAAAATTATTTAAATCTAAATAATATATCCAATTGGCCAACTTTTATAACGTATCTTTGAAGATAGAAGAGTTCTACTTTTTTTCCCACAATGGCGTCATAAATGACAAAAGATTCATGAAATGTCGGCTACTTTTTTTTTTTATCTTGTTCAGTTTTGTTAAATGGTTTTTGTATATGAACAAAAGGACGCTATTTTAGGCCCCCCGCCTTTAGTTCCATCAGGTAAAGAGGAAGTTTTAATTTTATATCACTAGAAATAATTAATCGCGCTTAAATTTCATTGCCTTGCCTTGCCTTATTAAGGCTTACTTAAGTGAACTTAGACTTAAGTGCTTAAGCCTTAATCTTAATAATAAGGCTAATAAAAGGGTAATAATAACGGTAATACCTTAAATAAGGGATTACCTTACCACATGTTTTTATATTGTGGCTTTACTTTTAACTTTTACTTTGGTAATCTACCACTTGAGCGTCGGCCAAGAAAAAATCCAGCTGTTCCGGTTGGAAGGGCTATTTAAACAACTATTCTTATATTATTTTTAATGACAATGGTTGTAGGTATTCCCTATCGGATCCTGCACTTCAGAATGCTTTTGTAGTTGATCCAAAAAGGAGATTAGAGGTTAAACAACACCAGCTAGAATACTTCCTTACCAGATTCCCCATTCTGATCCCCAGAGGGACTGATGTAGACACCATCTATGAAGAGTTTGATTTTGATAGGCATCAGCAGAGGAACATTGAGGATTGCATTGAGGATGGGGTAAGAGTTGACAAGATTTGGCAAACAATTTGCCAAAAGCACCCAGCTCTCAAGAATCTTGCCCATGTAGTGAAAGGGATCCTCACCATACTGAAGTGTTTTAATGGAAATTTGAAATAATGTATAATAATTTTTGAATTCAGATTGATCAGCCGATGACGTCATAAAGTTGCAGTGAATTAGGGTTCAGATTAGGTTTAGGGATACATTTAGGGTTCAGGTTAGGTTTAGGGATACATTTAGCGACATAAGTTCGTGAGTCACGATAACCAAGATGGCGGCCGAGGGCGAGGGCTGATCTCTCCGAATTTACCGTTTTTTTATTCAAAATAACATTTGTTTTAGGGGAAGTGTGAATAGTAATAATTTTTGCGGTGAATTAAAATTGGAGTATCCACTTCTGCTACCGGGTCCGAATAGCCGCAGCCAAACTTTTCATTACAATTACAGATAAGACAGTAGCCGATTCGCCGCCAAAAAAAAAGCAACTTTGATCTTGAATCTTGATTGACGTCCCGTCATGTAAATGATTATAGAACTATATTTAAAATAGAATTATCAAATACAATAAAATTATAAACATAAACGTATTCTTACTTGCTTTTACCTGTACGTCACTTTGTTCTTCGTGTTTATTCAGCGCTAAGTCTTCAAAATAAGGGACATTTTTCGATTGATAAAAATGGCTCTAAGATGGCAAACCAACAGGAAGTATACGTCATAACCGTCACGTGACCAGCCGGGTACAAATAGCTATTTGCTATTCTCTCGCTTCCTGTTTTCCCACTTCCGGAGAGACGAATGAATACTGCTTGAGTTTTCAACTGTGTTCTTTTCTTTGTTATATTTTCATTTCTATTGTTGGCTGAGGAAGGCTTTATGCCGAAACGTCCTTGTTTTTTGTCCTGTTACCTTATTTCAAGCTTCCACATACCTCGTTTCACTATTTCATTCATTTACATAGCTTGAAAGCAGTCCCTTCATTTATTAGCTATTTGCTGCCGGTCCACGGACCATCGTTTGGGGAACGCTGCATTATAGTACCAGTGATTTGCAGTGCCCTATTCACTAGTAATATATTTAAGCGTACTATTTAAAAAAAAAATAAATTTCATTTACAGAGCCTATCAATCACTACTAAAGAGAATTATTTGTTTTTAAAAATATTCATAGTCCTGGTCGTTGCGCTGGTCCTGAAATCCATTTGGCTGCAGAGGACCTCTTATATTTAAAGTGGCTTCGGGTATTCAAGGGGACCTAGGATATTTAAGGGGGCCTCAGATATTTAAGAGCGCCTAGGATATTTAAGGGGGCCAAAGTTGTGGTGTGGGAAAAATTAACTTTGAATGCAAGGACCTGAATTGGTTAGGACGGCAACCGATTGTCACCCACGTCCCACTTCTGCACGATTGTAATCAGAATGTATTATACAACAGCCAGCTCGGCAAAATTATTGAAAGTCATGGTATTTCCCGCAAAATATTTGCAGATGACACAGAACTATACAAGTGTTTCCGCTCTGATCCCTCGGAGTGTGCTACTGCTGTTCAGGCTGTCGAGGACTGCTGTCTTGCTGTGAAAGATTGGATGTCATCAAACAGACTAAAATTAAATGATGATAAGACTGAGGCAATTATTTGTGGTTCAGACGCAAATCTTTGGAAAGTTACCATTGCATCAATAGAAGTTGGTGAATCAGAGATCCTGTTGTCCTCGACTGTCAGAGACCTTGGCTTTTATAATGACAGTAAACTTAGTGTGATTCCCCATATCAGTTCTGTTGTCAAGGCATGCTTCTGTCATCTGCGTGCCCTGGGTCAGCTGCGTCCTCAACTCAAAAGGAGAACAGCCAATGCTGTAGCAGTAACTCTCAACCAGTCAAGATTAGATTACTGTAATATTTGTTTGTGGGGCTTACCTCAGAACCAAATCCAGAGACTCCATAAGGTACAAAATACTGCTGCACGCATTGTATCGCGGATGAAAAAATCTGACAACATCACACCAGTTCTACCAGATCTTCTTCTACATCTTAAGGGCCCAAGATTAATTTATTGATAATTTTGGCTCCTATGCATGTAGATGGGATTTGTAATGTTTCTGTTCCGGTGTTGATGAGGAAATTTCACTGATTTCCAGGGCCACTTTGTGAGGGAATCATGCACTAGGGGTTTGAAGGCTTGAGGCAATAGACACAAATGTGTATAGTGTTGTCGCCTCAACCGTTCCTTTTGAAAGATTGTTCCAGTCCCTGATTGTCTTGGGCAGGAATGAGCAGCTCCTATACTGGCTTCTTGCTGGTATGAGCCTGAATTGCCTGTCATGGCCTCGTCGCTGTCTATGTGGGGAGAGGGACGAGTTTCTGTTTAATACTGGAACAGTGGACCAGCCCATTATTTATCTTGTACATCATGGAGAGCCTGGATTGTCGTCGTCGTTCCTCCAATGGTGACCAGCCTAGTGTTTCCAGCATGCTGCCAACACTAGGACAAAGCGTGCTGCTAGTCACTGGACCACCTCCAACCTGTCAATGCTCTTCTGGGTAAATGGGTCCCAGACTGAAGATGCATAATCTAAAACCGGACGGACAAAGGCTTTAAATGCTCTTTCTTTCACACAGGAGTTTCCAATCTTTAGATTTCGCCTTAAGAACCCCAGGGTTACATACATTGTTAATATGCTCGTCCCAGCGGACCCCTCTTTGAATGGTAACACCCAGGTACTTTACGGAGGAAACTGGCTCAAGTATATGGCCGTGCAGTTCGTATTGGTATTGTAGAGGAGTACAACTTCTAGAGACTGATAGTGTCTGGCACTTGGCAGGGTGAAATTCCATGTCCCAGCTCATCTCCCACTCAGCTAACAGATTGAGATCCTGTTGTAGCTGGTCCTGGTCAGATCTGTTGGCGATCGTCCTATACACCGCTGCGTCATCTGCGAACAGTCTTGCCTGTGATGTCAGTTTCTTGGGTAGGTCATTAATGTATGCTAGGAACAAACAGGGGCCCAGCACTGATCCCTGGGTGACCCCTGACTTCACATCGACAAAGGAGGAGCTTGCACCGTCCACCACTACTGCTTGGCATCGGTGGCTGAGGAAGCTAGAGATCCATATTTTAATGGTGCCTTGGATCCCATATCTCTGGAGTTTGTGTAGAAGCAAACTATGATTCCAACGGTCAAATGCCTTTGCGAAGTCCATTACCAGCATGTCAGTCTGCTTGTGGTTCCTGTGAGCAGAGCCGTTCTGGGAGTTTGGGGGCCCTAAGCATGGAGCGCATGTTGGGGGCCCTGGATTGGGGGTCCGGGGGTGGAGCTCCCTCGAGCTGAGGAGAAAACTGCACCCACCACTGCGGCTCCTCCATTCTGCCTTCATCAATGTTTCCTCTTTGCTCACGTGTAACCACTAACCATATTGATAATTCCGCCACTAGAGAAAATGTGTACTTCTGAAATATATGGACATGCAGGTGGTAGTGGGGCCCTAGGCGTTTGCCTTGTTTGCCTATATCCCTAAGAATGGCTCTGGTGGCACTTATTTCCTTATTTTGAGGAAGGAGATCGCCCCCGGCTATCAATAATTTGTTTGTGTGTGCATCATTGCTATATCCCTTAGGTGTTAAGCGGCCCTACGGCGGCACCCTCACGCTCGGGGCCCTACGGCGGCACCCTCACGTTCGGGGCCCTACGCGGATGCGTAGTCAGCGTGTGCCTAAGAACGGGCCTGCTGTGGGTGAGCGCATTAACTACAAAATTCTGTCCCTGGCGTACAGCTGCATAGATGGCTCAGCACCGGAGTATCTCAAGGAACTGATTAATAAACATGTATCCCTGAAGAGCCTGCGGTCTTCAACACAGTATTTACTGAGTGTTCCTAGTGTGAGTTGGTGAACACAGAAAAAAGTCTTACGGAGTGCGCTCTTTTGAAGCGATAGCGCCAAAATTATGGAACAGTTTGCCTCAATGTTTGAGGAGAATTGTAAATGATACATCATTTAAGAAACAATTTAAAAAAAATAATTGTTTAAATAGATTTCGGAGGACCAGAGCGCAGTGAGCATGCTAAAATGGCATGGATACCAGCGCGTTATAAATATCAAATCAATCAATCATCAAAAAAATCCCCGATGCTACCCAACAATGTTTGCACCACAGCCCACTTGAAATGAACAACTCTACGCGAACAATCCTGACAAGGGCATTAACTCTCTTTAAACACATTCTTGAAACTAATATGAAAATAAGTTAAGAATTAAAAAAAAAATATATATATATATTTATGATTGATTCGCTCCCATCCGTGCAGCATTTGAAATATTTCAACTTATTTATCATCCTTCCCATGAACATGTCATTATAATGGGAATTACATGATAAATAAACCAACGTAGCTTCTGTAGTTCTTATAGATTCGAGTATGTACCGTCTGGCGCCAGTATCAGAAGAGACCAATGGGAATGGAAGACGCTAGCTATGATGTGGATAACACGGAAGATGTGAACGAAATTCTGCTGCAGGTGTGCCGTGTGCTGAGTTTCACTGTGATCATCAACACTCTCATCTACAAGCTGCCTCAGATGGTCGTCATCATTCGCACGAGTTCGTCTTTCGGAATCAGTCTGAGAAGTGTTATCATTGAGTGGCTGGCGTAAGTATCAGAGAAATGTTATATATTAAATGTGAATGGCTGGCGTAAGTATCAGTTTGAGAAGTGTTATCATTGAATGGCTGGCGTAAGTATCAGTCTGAGAAGTGTTATCATTGAATGGCTGGCGTAAGTATCAGTTTGAGAAGTGTTATCATTGAATGGCTGGCGTAAGTATCAGTTTGAGAAGTGTTATCATTGAATGGCTGGCGTAAGTATCAGTCTGAGACGTGTTATCATTGAATGGCTGGCGTAAGTATCAGTTTGAGAAGTGTTATCATTGAATGGCTGGCGTAAGTATCAGTTTGAGAAGTGTTATCATTGAATGGCTGTCGTAAGTATCAGTCTGAGACGTGTTATCATTGAATGGCTGGCGTAAGTATCAGTTTGAGAAGTGTTATCATTGAATGGCTGTCGTAAGTATCAGTCTGAGACGTGTTATCATTGAAGGGCTGGCGTAAGTATCAGTTTGAGACGTGTTTGATTAACTTGGAACTGTTTATTTTTAGAAACTAGAAAGATACAGTTTTTTGGTAATATTTGTTCCCCTGTCACCACAGTGTAATCTTTGCCCCCCCCCCCTCGGTTACATCAGAGTCATCCTTGGCCACCTGTCACAACATGGTTATCTTTGACCACCTGTCACAACAGGGCCACCTTTGGCCACATTTCACAACAGGGCCACCTTTGGCCACCTGGCACAACAGGATCATCTTAGGCCACCTATCACAACAGGGCCACCTTTCGCCACCGTTCACAACAGGGCCACCTTTGACAACAGGGCCACCTTTGGCCACCTGTCACAACAGGGCCACCTTTGGGTCCCAGATTCCTTTTTGTTTAAAATCCACGTTTCCCAGACACTGAATGGTTGCCATGGGCGTCTATCCCCGCCCCTGCGTAGACGCCCCTGATGAATGCTACCTACAACTTGAGATTTTCCGAATGCCCAATTGACAGAAAGTTCATCCAAATCAAATGTTCATCCACCTAGTCTGTACACATCGTCTCTAAATGTTTAATTTGTTCAGTTCATCAACATTTCATGATTCATTCACGGGTTAACATCAGCATTGAGGTAAGAATGGGAACCGCTGTAAAATTGACCAGTCCACTCTATACTGTCTTTAATTGAAACTGACACCACAAGGCAAATGGCTAACACATAAACCTATCTGTTTTAGGTATACGATTATGTTAACGTATCAGTTTGCAATGGGCTTCCCACTGGAAACATACTTCGAAAGTAACGTGACAGTATTTCAAGGCAAGTAACTCTGTCCGACGAAGGCGTCCAGCCGATGCGTCATTTAAATCGCCTTCTCTGTTCATTTCGAAATAAACATATCTTGTGCCACTGTTTATTTACTAACTTGACACAGTATGAGCAAAGCCCCTAATGTATGTTACTAATCATATCTTGTTCAAATATTTATTTACTAGACACGGGTTATGAACGCAGACCCTAATATTTTATGCTAAACATATCTCGTTCAACAGCTTATCTATTTACTAGAAAGGTATGAACGAAGTCCCTCATATATTATACTCATAAATTATACTAAACATATCTTGTTCCCCTGTTTATTTACTTACTTAACACAGTATGAAAGCAGTCCCTAAACATATTATGAGCATACAGCAATTCCTTACCCTTACTTTTTACCACTAAATTTCATGTAAATCAAATATTTGAAATGCTGTGAAAAAAAGTGCTGAAATTGTTTGAAGAAAATGCTCTAAACTTGAGTGTACCACTATCCATCAGTCCTTTCATTCTTTCGCCCACTTATATTATCTTCCTTATCCATAATGACTTATAGTCTCCGATCTTTATTGAGATTGACTTTTGTCGCCCAAAATGGTATGCTGAAATAAAAAACAACAACCTTGATTGAAATAGACGTTTTCATAAATGCTCTCTGCAGATCTCAATGCTGATTCTATTTGTTTGATAGACCAGATCTCATACTCATTCTATTTGTTTGATTGACCAGATCTCATACTCATTCTATTTGTTTGATTGACCAGATCTCATACTCATTCTATTTGTTTGATTGACCAGATCTCATACTCATTCTATTTGTTTGATTGACCAGATCTCATACTCATTCTATTTGTTTGATTGACCAGATCTCATACTCATTCTATTTGTTTGATTGACCAGATCTCATACTCATTCTATTTGTTTGATTGACCAGATCTCATACTCATTCTATTTGTTTGATTGACCAGATCTCATACTCATTCTATTTGTTTGATTGACCAGATCTCATACTCATTCTATTTGTTTGATTGACCAGATCTCATACTCATTCTATTTGTTTGATTGACCAGATCTCATACTGATTCTATTTGTTTGATTGACCAGATCTCATACTCATTCTATTTGTTTGATTGACCAGATCTCATACTCATTCTATTTGTTTGATTGACCAGATCTCATACTCATTCTATTTGTTTGATTGACCAGATCTCATACTGATTCTATTTGTTTGATTGACCAGATCTCATACTCATTCTATTTGTTTGATTGACCAGATCTCATACTCATTCTATTTGTTTGATTGACCAGATCTCATACTGATTCTATTTGTTTGATTGACCAGATCTCATACTGATTCTATTGATATTGAAGAACAGGAAGCTCATCGAGCCGAGCATACTGCGCTATTACTTTGTGTATCCTTCACTTAAAACTAGCACTAATGCTAATCTTGGATTGTCTTAAAACTAGCACTAATGCTAATCTTGGATTGTATTAAAACTAGCACTAATGCTAATCATGGATTGTATTAAAACTAGCACTAATGCTAATTGTGGATTGTCTTAAAATTAGCACTAATGCTAATCATGGATTGTTTTAAAACTAGCACTAATGCTAATCTTGGATTGTATTAAAACTAGCACTAATGCTAATCTTGGATTGTATTAAAACTAGCATTAATGCTAATTGTGGATTGTCTTAAAATTAGCACTAATGCTAATCATGGATTGTTTTAAAACTAGCACTAATGCTAATTGTGGATTGTCTTAAAATTAGCACTAATGCTAATCATGGATTGTTTTAAAACTAGCACTAATGCTAATCTTGGATTGTATTAAAACTAGCACTAATGCTAATCATGGATTGTATTAAAACTAGCACTAATGCTAATTGTGGATTGTCTTAAAATTAGCACTAATGCTAATCATGGATTGTTTTAAAACTAGCACTAATGCTAATCTTGGATTGTATTAAAATTAGCACTAATGCTAATCATGGATTGTTTTAAAAATAGCACTCATGCTAATCGTCGATTGTCTTAAAACTGGCACTAATGCTAATCGTGGATTATCATACAAGATCTGGCACATAAAATACACTATATGATTTATGTGATATAACAATATAACATTGAATGCAAGCAAGTACATGGTATGCCAAAAAACGATGAGGAGTAGGGCCTACAATAAATGACGTGGTGTATAGTATGAAATGGTGTACAATAAATGACATGGAGTACAATAAATGGCACGGTGTGCCATAAATGACATGATGTGCAATAAATGACACATAAATGACATGGTGCTCAATAATGATATGGTGTGCAATAAATGACATGGTGTGCAACAAATGACATGGTGTGCAATTAATCACATGTTTGGAATAAATGTCATGGTGTGCAATAAATGACATGGTGTAAAATGAATGACATTGTGTACATTCAATGCCATGGAGTACATTCAATGACAGGGTGTACATTCAATGACGTGGTGTAAAATGAATGACATTGTGTACATTCAATGACAGGGTGAACATTCCATGACATGGTGTAAAATGAATGACATGGTGTAAAATGAATGACATGGTGTACATTCAATGATATAGTTTACATTCAATGACATGGTGTAAAATGAATGACATGGTGTACATTCAATGATATAGTTTACATTCAATGACATGGTGTACAATGTACGAAAAATTGATCTAGTGAAATCAATGATTGTCAAACCACCGAGGTCATTTTTATTTTGAACTCAAATATTTCCTTACGAACATATCAGATACTTTGTGTTCTTTATATCGATGGCCATGCGTATGTACCCCGACGCTGTGATGTACATCAGTATCGTAAGTTGAGCATCTTAAACTAAAAGCTTTGTTTCACTTCAATTCACATCCAGTGTTAAGAGTAGGTAGGATCTCAGACGGATATATATAGGCCAAAACGGGCCAAAGTGTCCTCGTTTTATAGCCATTTTAATTGTTTCTATAGTATAGTAGTTACTATCCTAATGTCTCATTTTTATTGTAGTTAGTTTACATGTTTTTAATAATTGTAAAGCGCTTAGAGCTTTAAGGTAAGTGCTATATAAAAATGCCTAAATAAATAAATAAATAAATATTGAAACAAAATAACACACGTTCTATTTTCTCGTTTTCTCAATGGGATGATACAGATTTATTTTGTTTGCTTGGTGGGACCAGAGCTAGAGTGTTTGGCGCCCGGGGACAAGATTCATTTTAAAGCGCCTCCCATTCTTTCTTTCTTTTTTTTTTTTTAAACTCTCAAACCCATTATTTTCATCCATAAAATAATATTTATTTATTTATTTATTTAGGCATTTTTATATAGCGCTTACCTTAAAGCTCTCAGCGCTTTAAAATTATTAAAAACATGTAAACTAAGTAAAATAAAAATGAGACACTAGGATAGTAACTACTATACTATAGAAACAATTAAAATGGCTATAAAACGAGGACACTTTGGCACGTTTAATAATATCAAAGCACTTTTGGCTCCCCTAGCTAGTCTTGCACCCAGGGACATCTGTCCCCCCCTGCCACCCCTCACCCCCAACTAGTCTGGCACCCAGGGACATTCGTCCCCCTAACTAGTCTGGCGCCCAGGGACATCTGTCCCCCCTGCCCCTCCCCTTAGCCACGCCACTACGTGGGACACACTTATGGCTATCAAAAGAATTTCTCATGACTTTCATTTATCGTACTCTCTGATTCCCCCTGCCCAACGCACGTGACATCTCTGTTGTTGCTGTTAAACATTTGTTCTATCTTAGAGCGCCACGACTCCGATGCTCTGTTGGAGTAAGCTGAATCAACTCCTGCTCATATTAAAAAGTGGTAACGCTGGTAGCGTCAGCGCCATCACGTGGTTTATTGCGGCTTATAATACTGCTGGTGAGTTGACAACTTCCTGTGCTGGACGTACTTTTTAACAAGCGTCATAAAACTTGACACCACACGACTTCTCTATTGACATAACACTTGAAATCCCACTTGACATCACACTTGACATCTCACTCGACATCACACTTGACATCTCACTTGTCATCACACTTGAAATCTCACTTGACATCTTGACATCACACTCTACATCACATTTGATATCACACTTGGCATCTTATGTGACCTCCCACTCGACATCAAACTTGACATCTCAGTTGCCCTTACACGTAACTTCTGAAACGACATCTCACTTGAAACCACAGTTGTTGAATTGACACTTCACATCACACTCTTCATCATGACACTTGACATCTCACTTACCCATCACATTTGGCAGCTCACGTGACATCAAACTTGACATCACACTTGACATACACTTGACATCACGATTCAGTCAAAATTTGTGGTTGGTGTAAGACAGTTCATCTTTACTTTAAAAGATCATTATAAAACGCAGAATGAAACACTAGAAAGTCCATTGTGGTAAATAGCTTATCTGGATCAGAACAGAAGATATAATATCGTTCATACGTCCGAATCTTGACTTAATGTTCTGACCATTCAATGAAACCATATCTTTCCCCAAGTCCGAATCTTGACAACTGTTGTAAACACCCAATGAAACCATATCTTTCCTCAGTCCGAATCTTGACTACTGTTGTGATCACCAAAGATTTCCCGATGTTTGTCAACCTGGTGTCTAGTGAAGTGTTCAACGTTGCGGTCTTCTGCTCGGTCATCTACTACAGTTACATCAACAAACCACCACCGCAAAGAAGACGATATTACTAATATTAATTAGTATTAAATGCTTGGCAAATGGAACAGATTCCTTTGTGGCTTATTTTCATTTTGAAAAAAAAAATTGAGAATATAAACGGCACCAATTAAATGCTATTTTAAAGGAAGAGTTTCTATCAGAGCTTACGTTTAAATTAAGAAGGTTTTAACGAGCAATTAATTAATTATTGAATGATGAAGAAACAGTTCCAGAGAGTTATCCGTCCTTGGGATTGTTTTGATGGTTACCACAGCGACCAATACTCTCTAATGTTACTATAAGCCGACAGTCATATGATATTACGTATTGAAATGAAATGGGATTACTAAACATGATATTAACTTATCTTTGGAAAAAATATAGTTTGCAAATGTGTAATAAATAAACTTTTCAAACAGAGCAGTTGAGTTATTTAGAGTACGCTTTAGTTTAAGTTTAAGTAAAATGGCTTGGTCTTGGTAAGAGTAAGAGTACTGTCTACTTTTTTTAGACTTTTCTACACTACACCCAGGGCCGGCGCCAGAGTATTAGGCACTCTAGGCGAACCTGTCGCACTGCGCCCCCCCCCCCCCCCCCCCCCCCCCCACTTTCACAAATGAATACCGTGCTGGCGTCTGTTTCCATTGGTATTCACATTGAATAGAATCTGTATATGTCAAGAGCAGCCATATAAAAGTTTACTTTAAATTTGTCTTTTGGATCCTGAATAGGTTTGTTGTCATCTGCTTCGTATGCAAATTGTTTCTTCTTTCTTCTGCTACGGGTTGTTTCTGGTTCGAAAAGTGCTGGTAGCTCTAAAATGACTGCAATTTCAGCTGGACTCACCAGTGTTTTCTCAAACTCCGTGTCATTTCTGCGGTGCACGAGAAACTTCGTTGTTTCATCCAGATGGTTGATGGCGCCATTTAGATCTAATTCTTTTGCCTGAAGTTGTTTACTGGTCATGTTGATCTCAAACAACACGTCATACCGTACAACCAGAGAAACGACAAACTTAAAACTAGAAAATGGCTTTTGCAATACCCTGTGCATCGGTTCGTGATGTATTACCAGATGCTCCTCTTAAATTTGTGTCATCCGCAAGCTCTGCCAGAGCATCGTAGACGTCACTAAGCTGATATCGAAGAGGTTTCAAAGCATCAATTCGACTTTACCATCTTGTTTCACTCGGTGGTTTAGAAACATGTCGATTTAAAAACTTCCCAACGACGAGTTGATGCAGAAAAGTATACATAACCACGTTGCACTAGATCACTTGATATCTAAAATTTTTCGTTGGACACCATTGTCTTTTCCCTTCATATTGCTGCCATTATATTGTCATATACATGACCGCGTAAATTTTCGATAGATAAAGACATCTCTTCTAACTGCCGAAACATAATTCAGTCATACCAGTACCAATTGTCTCCTTTAGAGGCACAAAACCATTTTATATTGTACTATCCTGATTGCAGTCTCTTCTCTTATTACTCTGTTTTGTTCGCAGACGTAGGCTTTCTGCCGACACGTTCGCTGTTTTGTTGCGTTTATTTTTTTCAGGTTTAACCCTACTCTGTTTTAATCATTTTATAAGTAAATAGTTGCTAGTTAAGTGATGAGTTCTAATTAACAGTGATTAGTTAAGTGAAAAGTTGCTAGTTAAGTGATGAGTTCTAGTTAACAGTGATTAGTTAAGTGAAAAGTTGCTAGTTGAGTGATGAGTTCTAGTTAACAGTGATTAGTTAAGTGAATAGTTGCTAGTTAAGTGATGCGTTCTAGTTAACAGTGATTAGTTAAGTGAATAATGATAGTTAAGTGATGAGTTCTAGTTTACAGTGATTAGTTAAGTGAATAGTTGCTAGTTAAGTGATGAGTTCTAGTTAACAGTGATTAGTTAAGTGAATAGTTGCTAGTTAAGTAATGAATTCTAGTTAACAGTGATTAGTTAAGTGAATAGTTGCTAGTTAAGTGATGAGTTCTAGTTAACTGTGATTAGTTAAGTGAATAATTGCTAGTTAAGTGATGAGTTCTAGTTAACAGTGATTAGTTAAGTGAATAGCTGCTAGTTAAGGGATGAGTCCTAGTTAACAGTGATTAGTTAAGTGAATAGTTGCTAGTTAAGTGATGAGTTCTAGTTAACAGTGATTAGTTAAGTGAATAGTTGCTAGTTAAGTGATGAGTTCTAGTTAACAGTGATAAGTTAACTGAAAAGTTGCAAGTTAAGTGATGAGTTCGAGTTAACAGTAATTAGTTAAGTTAACAGTTGCTCATTAAGAGATGATTTCTAGTTAACAGTGATTAGTTAAGTGAATAGTTGCTAGTTAAGTGATGAGTTCTAGTTAACAGTGATTAGTTAAGTGAATAGTTGCTAGTTAAGTGATGAGTTCTAGTTAACAGTGATAAGTTAACTGAAAAGTTGCAAGTTAAGTGATGAGTTCGAGTTAACAGTAATTAGTTAAGTTAACAGTTGCTCATTAAGAGATGATTTCTAGTTAACAGTGATTAGTTAAGTGAATAGTTGCTAGTTAAGTGATGAGTTCTAGTTAACAGTGATTAGTTAAGTGAATAGCTGCTAGTTAAGGGATGAGTCCTAGTTAACAGTCATTAGTTAAGTGAATAGCTGCTAGTTAAGTGATGAGTTCTAGTTAACAGTCATTAGTTGAGTGAATAGCTGCTAGTTAAGTGATGAGTTCTCGTTAACAGTGATTTGTTAAGTAAATAGTTGCTAGTTAAGTAATGAGTTCTAGTTATAAGTAATGAGTTCTAGTTAACAGTGATGAGTTAAGTGAATAGCTGCTTGATAAGTGATGGGTTCTAGTTAACAGTGATTAGTTAAGTGAATAGTTTGTTCTCTGGTTGACTTAAATCAAATGATTTATGTTTGAGGTCATCCATATTTTACAGCCACCACTAAGGGATGTCTGTTATAAAATTTGTGATTATTCACTAAAAATATTGAAAAGCTCTACCTCAACAATTTCTTTAATGGCTCAACAATGCCGGCCTTATAAATATTTGTGTTATAGGCAAGAAAAGAAAATGCCTCCCCTTAATCTTAAAAATTGATCAGTAACCTACAAAGGTTTCAAGAGCCACATGCCAAAAACCCTATGACCAAACAACACATACATAACAAATATAAATATTTATCACACAAGATATTTTAACTGATGTGTTACTGTTCTTTGGCAGTGGAACATATTTGGAAATTCAGTTTCACTGAATTAGTCAGTTGACATACAACATATCCAGCACAATAATAATCCTCAGAATCTACAACATGACAAGATGAATATATTAACATACATACAATACCAACTAAAAATATCAGCCCAATATTGATTTATTTATCTCAAACAGCAAGAAGATTGTCACCAATTTATGTGATATAACATACAATGCTAGAAGGTTGTCATCAACCAATAAATGTGATATAACATGCAATGCTATCGAAGTCCTGATTATTTTTTTTATAGATCTCTTTTGAAACAAAATGCAGTAGCATTTTTCTGGGAGGAAATACAGCAAATTAAGTACATTAACATAATTTATCCAGTCATTTGCTAGAGATAAGGCCTTGATTTTACATTTGTTTTTATGTACAATTATTAGCTTCTAAAAATAGATTTGAGTAAATAGCTTGCATAATTGTCTAGCTGTTTTAAGTTTGAATTCAAGAGAAAGTTTTGATTAGACATTATATTATATTCATAAAACATCCATGTTTTTTAAAACTGTATTCATGGGCATCTGACATCAGATTTGATATTATGTGTCGCAATTGTCTGGCTCAACCTGCCAAAGATTTAATCTCATGTGTCACAAATGTCTGCCACAACATGCCAAAGAATTAATCTCATTTGTCATAATTGTCTGCCTCAACATGCCAAATATTTAATCTCATGTGTACCAATTATCTGTCTCAACATGTCAAAGAATTAATCTCATGTGTCACAACGGTCAGGCTCATCATGGCAGAGTTATAAAACAATACACACAGTTTAAAAAGTATCTGAGCTAAGTTAGATGATTAATAAAGGCCACTTTGAAGTAATAATTTCTTTTGCAAATCATTAATATCAAAAATAATTTTTGGACATTAATCATTAAAACATGTAAAAAAAATATATATTAACATAAATCCAAGTGAGAATTAAGTTAGAGGGCAAAGGTTATAATATTTTTAACCTTCATATAACATATGACATATGAACATTTGAGGTATTAAATGTTTACCTCAAGATATGTGCAAGGCAACAGTTATGGCATCAGACATCTGAACCAGTTCAGAGAAGATAGAAATGCTGTATTTCTTAATAAATTTAAGTACCTATAAAAAATCTCACATTAATAAAACAAGTTAAATTCAAGAATTTTTGGAATAAAAATGACAATAACCCATTGCCTAAAATTGTAAAAATTTGTATACATAAAATTAAGGCTAAAATCTTTTACATCATCTTTTCAATACATTTAATATAAAGTAAACAAATACTTTTATTAACTATTTTTTTGCCATAATAATATTTATTTCTCTTCTTGCTAATTAAACAAACTGAGCATTATGTTAGATCCAGACAATTTTTTCAGTTTGAGAAATTTAGCAAATTTAAAATAAGAAAACTAACAAAATAATACATTTTAATTTTGAACACTCTTAATTTTTTTTTTTCAAACAATAACTTATGTTATAACAAATGAAACTTTTATAAAATTGTATATTATCGTACACAAATAACATGAAGAAATTTGCAATATATTTTGATATGATAAAAGAAAAATATTTAAAGTGTATGTTTTTTACAGTGTTCAGGTATTTTGCAGCTTAAAGTCAAATTTATTTCCCTAAAAAATATTTCCAAAAAGAATTCTGCATCCTATAAACCAAAAGTAAGTGACAGGAGTTATAGTTTGGGCTGTGGGGTAAATTCTCAGCATATGTTAAGCACTATCATATGTTTTAACCAACTCATACCAACAAATCAAACTGAACCTTATAATTGGACCGCAATTTCAGGTAAAGTTAGTCCACCATCCTGAATTTGTCATGATTAGTCACGTTGTCATGATGAAATATGGTGATCAGTGGGTACAAATGGGGATAGTAGCTAGATCTATGAAGAAATGGGGATAGTAGCTAGGTCTATGATATAGAGGGTACAAAAAATGGGGATAGCAGCTAGGTCTATGATGTATAGGGTAAAAAACCAATGGGGATAGCAGCCAGGTCTATGATTTACAGGGTACAAACAAATGGGGATAGCAGCTAGGTCTGTGATGAACAGGGTAAAACAAATGGGGATAGTAGCTAGGTCTGTGATGTACAGGGTAAAAACAAATGGGGATAGTAGCTAGGTCTGTGATGTACAGGGTAAAAACAAATGGGGATAGTAGCTAGGTCTGTGATGTACAGGGTACAAACTTTTTTTTTGGGGGGAGAGCGTCTAATGCATCACAGCATCTTATAAGCTGCGGAATATGGTAGCTGAAATTTAACATACAAATGAGACAATTGTAAATATATATCCTTGCATAAAACTCTTTCACGTAGTTTATAACATGAAACAAGACTTTGGTACAGTATATTTATAACACATGGACAACCACTTAATAATATAGCTATATGATGAAAGATTGAAAATATACATAATTTTTGAACATTTTCACATTAATTACTTTTACTTGTTACATATTGTGATATGTTGTTCTTGTATTACTGATAAAATTTGAAATTCCCATTAAAAAAATAATTTTCAAGGAAAAAATGTGAATTTGAGCTTTTGATTGATCAATCAGCAGTATAAATAATTAGGTGTATCTGAAAATAAATATATTGTGTAAACAAAAATACTCAATCCACAGATTTACTAATAAAATTATAATCTACCAATACAAACAGACAGAGTGAGTATTTTAAATAAATGCAAAATATTTGGTTAACTCTCAATAATTTTTTTTTTAATATTGTCCCCAAGAAAAATATTTTATGATTAAAAAAAGTTGCAATGAAGAAATAAATTCAAATAAATACAAATCTTCCTTTGTGCAGTACCATATAAAAAGTCTCATCATTATATGATTATTTGCCCGATAAATGTAATTTAAAAATCTATTTATATTGTAGCACATTGAGCTATGAATAATAATATTTTTGCACTTGTTCATCTTACCCTGAGTTTTACATTGTGCACAAGCAGAAATATAATTTTTATGTAGATTGAATCTTGCCCAGTATTGCATAACATATCCTGTGAAATGGTGGAGAGAATAAAATAAATATTCTCACAATATAACTTTTAGGGACATGACTCTATTAATAGAAGTTTTACACAAGAGGAAAGAATAGTAAAATGTTCATGTGATTTCGTTGTTTTGAATAAGG
Source organism: Lymnaea stagnalis (assembly GCA_964033795.1). Classification (NCBI taxonomy): domain Eukaryota; kingdom Metazoa; phylum Mollusca; class Gastropoda; family Lymnaeidae; genus Lymnaea; species Lymnaea stagnalis. The sequence goes on along the minus strand of CAXITT010000027.1, from coordinate 1,148,521 downwards.
TTATTTGAAAGACGAAACAAAACCTCCCATTGTAACAGGAAAACCTCGTTATTACATGTCAGTATAAGTAGCATAATGTAACTGCATACACAGCTTCTGTCTGAAGATGATCTGTGGTTTACATCTCTGTATCTGATTGTGGACGAATGCTTTCATAACTTTTACTGGTGTCTAGAAATTGTGGAGCTCTGTCAACTCTGTGGAAGGGTACAGTATCCGGACATAAATTTTTACTTTACTAAATTTGGAAGTTACCCGACACAAGAATAAACAAGATTTATAACTAAAACCATTCTTCTGTGCTTTGTAAAAAATTCTGAAGATATCTCGACTTGTGCGAAATCAAATCAAAATTTGCTGATCATGGAATAAATTGAGAAGATACGGTATAAATGGTATATACAGTATATATAATATATGTTATATACATATTATATATACAGTATATATGATATATATGGCATAGATGATATATTATACGGTCGGAAAATTTTGACATAGGGCTATATGATATGCTTGCAACTTTTCGAGTACAATTTAAATTTAATATTTATGTTTTCTTTACAAAATTAAATATGCATAACTAATGAACTAGCAGGTTATCTGTTTTCTCAACAAAGTTAACAGTCTTTTGAGCACAAATATTAAAAACTTGATTTAAAGGTTTTCTTCTGTTCAAATAATATGTGAAAAAATAACTTATGATAAGTTATAAGAACTTTCATTGCTGTAGTCAATATCAAAACAAGAGCATTAAGATTTCACTGTTGAACATTTGAATATAAGAATAATAGTAGAGAACTTATTAGAATAACAGTAGAGAACTTATTAGAATAACAGTAGAGAACTTATAAGAATAACAGTATAGTGCTTATTAGAATAACATTGGGGTACTTATCAGAATAACATTGGGGTATTTATGAGAAAAGCAGTAGAGAACTTATCAGAATAACAGTAGAGAACTTATCAGAATAAGTTCATGATCCAAGAACAACAAAAGACAATAATTTAGCCACTGTGTATATTAACGTTAAAAAAAGATCATGAATCATCTTGTACATATGCTGAAAAGCCAAGTGTGAAACTCAGGCATATTATAGAATGCCTGAATTTCACACTTTGTATTTTCATTAGAATACTTTAATTTTAACACTGTCCAATCAAGTATAGAAATTTCCAGGCAAAATTTGGCTACTTAATGTAACGTAGGTGAATTAATGGAAGAAAGAAAATGAATGTTATGAATAGACCTCTGTAACTCACTCAAGTGTCATGGTGGTTATCTGCTCTTTAATCCATAATCTTTTATCTTCATCGATGGGATACATAAACAGGCAAATTAAGGCCAAAATGACCAGAACAACTGGAGCAGGGGTGACAAGCAGCCGTAATGTTTCACTAACTGACTCAGGCTGGGAGCATTCACCAGAAATGTAACCACCAAATCTGTGAAATAGTGAAGATAAACTTCTATTTGCATTAAATAGGAAAAAATGATGTTATTTTAAGATGTTAGGTCCACAGTAAACCTTCATAATCATCGGTGGTGGCACAGCCCATGTAGGGCCCGGCCTGCTCCACAACATCCTTCCATTTAAATCGATCCATGGCTTTCTGCAACCTTCCACTGACGACCCCTCCCCGAATCTTTCCTCCTGTGACCACACCCATGTAATCTATAATGCCAATTTCCTGGATTTTCTGCCATGTCCGGTAATCCCTCCCAAGACAAAACGGACATTTTTCTGCAACCTTCCACTGACGACCCCCCCCCCTCCTGCTGGTGTAAGTCCTTCTCTGCATTGTTGATCCATCTCAGTCTTGGTAAACCGGTGAGCTGTCTGCCCTTAGGTTTCTACCTGTAGATCACATTTACTGCTCTACAATCCGGCATCCTCTCAAGGTGTCCTGTCCAGCACAGTCTGCCTTTTTTAATTGTTGCAACTATGGGTGAGTCTTCATACAATTGTTATTTCCCTTGGTTTGAACAGATTCTCCATCCCTTATTGTCTATCACTGGACCGTATATTTTCCTGAGGATTTTCCTCTCCAATATGTTGAGCAGGTTCTCTACTTTTCTGGTGAGGGACCAAGTATCACTTGTGTAAATTACAACTGGTCTTATAATAGTATAGTAGTTCAGTAAACCTTTGTTCATGTTTTTATCATCTGATAGTTCAGATGAAACATGTAATTGCGCATTAAATTTTATGTAATTAAATACTTTATGGCTAGATTGAGTAATGTGCATATTAGATATCTAAATGCTATTGTGTGGCAACTTACAATATAAATATGATATAAAGCAAGAAATTAAAAAAAAAACACTTTTTAAAAATTACCGTAATATGAAGTGAAATAGAAAAATTCTTTATAGCTTACTTTTTTGTTGTTAAAACTTCATATTTAGAATAAAAAGATAAATTTTTAATAGAAATTTCAGAACCATTTTTTGATCTACAGCAAGTTCTTGAATATGTTTGATTCAAGATACTGATATTATATCACCGTGTTAAAATTAATCAACCAAATTAAATCAATTATATAATTATAATGTGTTTAACTTACTCAAGGGCAAGCTGAGAGGCTGCCAGTGCCAAACCTGAGGCTAATTTGTTAAAAAAAACATAAAAGGAATAGAACAAAGCATCATGTCTGGTCTTCTTCTCAATCATATAAAGGTCAAGGACATCCGGTAAGACTGACCTGAAGGAAGAAAAGTTTAGATTAAGATCTCTATATTGTATTATAAAAATACAAGATTGCACCCACAAACTCAACAAAAAGCAATCAGTATTTTAAGATCAATGTTTGATTGAGATGTGAAAGTGTAAAATTTTTCTCCACAACAAAAATACTTTTATAAGATCATTTATGAAATTGTCATCACAGGTGATACATAAGTGCTATAATGGTCATATATGACATATACAACAATAGAACGACTCTTGAATTTATTTCAAATTTAAAAACCAAAATTTACTTCATGAAAGTATTACATTTTTCAACATATCAACACTAACATACCAAGGCAGAAGGAAGCTGACAGAAATACTGAGTCCAGCCAATGCCATCATAAAATAGTAGAGAATTTTTGAGTTTGGCTTCATAAACAGCTGGGCAAAGAGGATTGGCAGCATTAACTGGGAAGGATTAAAAATATTATGGATTTAAATTGTAAATTTAAGGAGATGATTAAAAATAAAAGCAAATTGCAATTACTTACTATCATGCCTGCAGCGTATGCTTTTTTCTTTCCAAATCTTCCAGAAATGAAGTGCCAAACAGGCATAGACACAATTGAAACAACCTTTAAAAAAAATTAGAAAAATAAAATCAAGATTTCTTTTAAAAACTTTTTCATTTTAGATATTAACAGTCTCATTAAATTAAAAAAAAAAATCTTCTGTTAGTCCTTAATTAATGTTGAACATGAAAATTGTCTTAATTTGCTTAATGGTCTCATATGATAATTTGCAAAATGTCTGGTATATTTATTTTCAAATAATTTATTTGCTTCGTCAGTTGTTTAACATTAACATCTATTAAGGACACTTGAGACAATTTTTGAGAAAGAAAAGTTTAAAGAGATGGTTTAAAATTTTGGATATAGCTTGAACTTAATTTATATAAATAATTCTCATATAAATCAATCTTAATTTACATGCCATAAAAAATAACCAGATAGCTTTAAAAAATTTGACTTTAAAATGTTGTCAATCCCTTTTCTAATTAACTGCCAACCTTAATAAATAAATAAGCCCTTTCATACATCATCTTACAAGTAAAACCACTTTTCTAATTAATTGCCAACCTTAATAAATAAATAAATAAGTTCTCTCATGCATCAACTCACAAGTAAAACCAAGATGAATTTAGAAAACTCTGCTCCCTCTTTCAAGGTGTGTGTACAGAACAATGCTATGTTTCCCTGGACAGTCTGTAGACAAATATAATAACGAGAAATTATTGCTCAATGTTAAATTGCATGAAATGTCTTGACATTTATTATTTTAGCCTCTTAAAAATTGAAATTTAAAAAAAGAAAATTCTTCAATATTGTTTTATTCATTTAATCGATGAGCAATTGGAAAAAATACATTTTGTACAAATTTTTGGATTCTCATTAAAAATGCTTATGATCACCTGGATGGCAATTGTCAAGAACAAGAATGTGAGTGATGCCCACAGGTAGGGTTTGTATGTGAACACCATTTTAATCCCAGAGAAAAATCCCATTTGATGCTCTTTTTTATCTTGAACAACACCTGCCAAAATCAGGAAAGTTTAGATTCAAACATCACTACCATTTATCTGATGCATTTTTAACATAAAGAACTAACATAAAGATATAACATAAAGATAAAACATATTTTCAAATTACACATTTTTTAAAAAATGCAAAAATAACTGGCCTTATTGTACTTTAAATGGCACATTATGACCTTTTCTCTCCTTTGTACCAAAGAACACTGTGAGACAGCAGACGAGGTAAAGGGAGATAACAACAAAAGAACTGTGCATGTAAGCATCTTTCTGGGGACAAAATAAAAACTAATAATTATAATTTTATAAACTGTAATTTAATTTCCAATGTTTACAAATTTATTTAATGAATTAGTGTTAGAATATCATTACGTCATTTAGCTAAACTGACTGGCACGATATAATCACATAAAACTGGAGTTTAAAATATAGGCTACATTGTTATTGAAAGGAACATGCAATTTAATAAAATGATTCAAAATTTCCATGATAGCTTCTATCAAGTTACCCAGCAGCTGACTTGAAGTCTTTTTTTTATTTGCGAATAAAAAATCACTTGTTGCACAGGTAAATTTTATTTTTAATTAAACAACCCCTTAGCAATTGGGGGCGGGGCTGAAAATTTGACAAAACATGCATATAAGTAACGCACATTATAAGAATCCCAATTAGTGCTACCCCCCTAAAAAATATAGAAGATTTAATAAATATGTGGTGTAAAAGTAAGTGGGTCATTAGAATATTTATATGGTACAGGAGTGTAAAATAAATGTGCTGTTGCGACCCCATCTGCTTTTACACCACAGATTTCTTTTACAAACTATTTCAGAAAAGCAAAAGAAAATATTAGGCATCCATTGCAACTGTCATATTTGTGTAAAAGTATCTCATTTAGTGCAGTTTTGGGGAATTTTATTTCTAAAAACACGGTCATCATATTTACTTCATCTTTCCCTGGAAAAACAGGTTTTCGGTGGTAGGATGGGGGGGGGGGAGCTGAAAATTTGAAAGAATGTATTGTCATCTGCAACAAGTCTATGTGCCAAGTTTCAGCTCGATAGGTTTATGGGAAGTGGGTCAATTAGCAGTCCGAAGATTTTGCCAGCAGCCAAGCCAACCACCCAGCAACAAAAGCGAATGAATGAAATAATGAAACGAGGTATGTGGAAGCTTGAAATAAGGTAACAGGACAAAAAACAAGGACGTTTCGGCATAAAGCCTTCATCAGCCAACAATAGAAATGAAAATATAACAAAGAAAAGAACACAGTAGAAAAGCGAAGTGACTATAAAGTATTTAAAAATCCTTTTAAAAATGGAATCTATCTGTGTCCTTAATGTTTAAGTTACCAAGTTTCAATGAAGCTAATTAATTCAGGCAGAATTTTAAAAAATCTAAAAAGATCTCTTATTTTCATTTGAATCAATATATCAGTAGGAAGCTAAATTAATGATATTCTTTCCATGGCTGTCATATGTCATTCTTTCCATGGCCGTTATATTGTGTTTCTTTCCATGACTGTATCTTGACATTTTTCCATGGCTCTAATTTTGTGATTCTTTCCATGGCTATCACATGTCATTATTTTCATGGATGTCATGTGCAATGCTTTCCATGGCATAAATATTGTCATTCTTTTCATGGCTGTCATATGCCATTCTTTCCATGGCTGTAATATTGTCATTCTTTTCATTGAGGTCATATTGTCATTCTTTCCATTGATGTCATATTGCTATTCTTTCCATTGAGGTCGTATTGTCATTTTTTCCATTCAGGTCATGTTGCCATTCTTTCCATTGAGGTCATATTGTCATTCTTTACATTGATGTCATATTGTCATTCTTTCCATTGATGTCATATTGTCATTCTTTTCATGGCTGTAATAATGAAACACTGAAATGGAAGCATAAGCGTCTAAAAAGATGCACTTAAGACGGGAATGCATAAAAATATATAGAGCTTGTTTACATAATTTGTCTCGTGCGTGTCCTCTGATTGACCCCGCATGAGACGCTGTGTTCACAGAGGGGTGTGGCTTAGTCGTTTGATCTGTCGTGTTTATGCCGCCAGCCACTAAAAATAATTAATCTGTTCCAAATAGTATTTTGTAGAATGAATGTGATTGTTCTAGAAACGTCATAAGTCTTTCTGGAAGGCAGGGCTTCCTTATTCATTGGCACATTATTCTAACTGTATTAACTGTGTACCGGTACAAGATCTACCATACTGTAAGTTGAAGATTGTAATTATATTTTCTTTTCTTTTGTAATTATCTTAAGACTTAATAAATCTTATTAATTGTAACTGGCAACTGTTTTGGGTGTCGTATCTTTAATATTGTTGACTCTATGGTATCGTCCTTTGTTAGGCACTGTTTGCAACGAGCCAATTAAAATTAAAATAGGAGATTAATTTCTCCCAATACAAGTCAGTGCGTAACACATTCTTTCCATTGATGTCACATTGTCATTCTTTCCATGGCTGTAATAATGAAACACTGAAAAATGGAAGCATAAGCGTCTAAAAAGATGCACTTAAGACAGGAATGCATAAAAATTACTACACAATCTAGAGAAAGATATTTCCCCATCACTGTTGTAATGCTAGAACTCACAACTGACCTGGGTTTCAATACTTGTGCTGTTTTTATTACCTCCTTCGTCCCCCTTACATCTGGTATCGCCAACAAAAAGTCCTTGAACAATCACAGCTATTAAAACACCAGTTACCTCAAATGCCATACCTGAAACAAGAAAGTTTTCAAAATCAAATTAGTATTATGTACTAGCTATATGTCAAAGGATGGCAGCAGCAATGTGTGAACTTCCCGTCTACTAGAGTTACGAGAAAAAACAGGCATTCAGGTAATGCACTTGATAAGAATTCTCCTCCCCCCNCCCCCCCCCCATAAATCTTTTAACGCAAATGTTTTTCATGCCCTTAAATTATATTAATATTAACTCTCCCCCCCTTTTTCAGCCTATATTTAAATTAAAACTATTTTCATAAATCATAAGAAAAAATTATTCACCAAACACACTTGCTGTGTTTTTTAAGAATTTCATGTAGCTTATTTATCAGAAATTTTATTTTGCACACTATTGAAATCACAATTACACCATAAATTCTTTCATACCAACAGAATCATATGTATTGATTGGTTTTATCTCAATCTTTGCTCTTGATAATCCTTGTTCATATTCAATATGACATTGATTATCCATACTGGTGGCACATTTTTGACAATCAAGCAGTAATTAGACTTAAACAATTATTTTTAATCATGCAAACTTGCGTGGAATCCAAAGCAGTTTTATTATCTCAGTCACACATATCATAGTTAAAAAAACTGTAACTCACGTATAAATGTTATTGAATCTCTTTCTTTTTGTAGTGTGGTGACATACATTGTCATTGCAGTGTAAGGCACATGTAAGCACTAGAATTTAATTGAATATCATAAAACATTTTATGACTTAATTAAAAAAATTGCAGGATAAAATTTTTTTTTAAAAAACCTTGTCATCCATTGGTTTTCCCGCCCAAACACTTAAAGATTGATTGAAAGGAAGAAATAAAGTGTGAGGCTTAAAAGTTATTTTGAAGTTTAATGCTTACTGACTTACTGGGAAAATGAAAAAAAAAGTAAATTTTTCAGTACAGTCATTTTCAATGCAAAGTAATCTTTTAATTATCAACAGCCCTTTTCTTTGTTTCATCTAAAACTCCGGAAAAATAAAAATATTGATAAGGTCTACCTTTGAAGATCATAAAAAATCGATCTAAAATTTTGAAGATCATAATAACTCTATCTAAAATAATTATATTTTATTTAAAATGTAAAATAGTTTTGTCAACATAAATAATAGTTTTAGGATTATTTTTTGTTCATCATAAGATATGTCTAGGGACTTACAGTCAGAAAACCTTGAAAGAGACAATACATTGCAAAATAAAATCCCAGTTTTGCAGAGTCAGAAGCATCAACCACTTCATTTCCCTTTTCATCAATTTTTACTCCCCAAGGAATATAAAACAAAAGGAAGTAGCAGGCGCATGCCATTGGTGTTGAGAAAAGAATCCTATAAAGAAATTAATAAAGGCTTTTTTAAAAAAAAAGGCAAAAAAAAAAACAATTTCTTTGTGAACTAAAAATGAAAAGAAAAAACAAAAAAAAAAAAAACAACAAAAAAAAAAAACCCCCCCCCCCCCCCCCCCCCCAACATCTGTTATTAAGTCAATGATAAAAAATGCCCTGCTGTACAAAATCATTGAATAATCACTAGCACAATTATTAAATCATCACTAGAAAACTAGCACATAATCATTTATCACTAGCACATAATCATTCAAGCACCACTAGCACAATTATTCAAGTATTACTTGCACATGATCAGTCAAGCATCACTAGCAAAATTATTCAAGTATCACTAGCACATACTCCTGCAAGCACCACTAGCACAATCATGGAAGCATCACTAGCACACAATCATTCAAGCATTACTATCACATAATGATTCAAGAATCACAAGTGCAAAAATCATTTAAGCTTGACAATTAATTATCTGGTGTAATGTTGACTAAATGTCTCAATGCAGCACTTTGTTTAATTTAATGGGCTCCACTGGCAGATAAAAATACATATTACATACCAACAAATTTTAGTACCATTAAATATTTTAAATTTTTATGAACTTTAAATGACATGTCAGAATCAAAGTCAGTAAGATTAAATGAGCAACATTAAATGACATGTCTCCATGTAGTCAGTAAGATTAAATGAGCAACATTAAATGACATGTAGTCAATAACTTGAATAAGACTAACCGAGCAGATATATAGTCATCTTTTGTTGAGCATTACATATATTTCTGCAAGAAAAACTAAAACTGGACATATAAAAAAGCTTTTTTTTAAGTTTGTTGAAAATTTCCCTTTAATGTGCTCTTTACTTTTGTTAGACTGAGTCTTATTTTACTATACTATATGCATATTAAAAAAATGGTATTTTAATTGTTTTGTTAGTAGTCATATGATTTTCTTTTGCAGTTTCTTGAAAAAAGATAGGGCAAATTGTAAAAAGTAAGGGATTTAAAGCATAGATGATACATAGCTCAAATCTACATTCATTAAAACCAAAAATCCCTAAAAAGAGTTCAAAGAACATATGGATCAACTTTACATTAATTGAAACAAAGAATCATTAAAAAAGAGTTAAATGAAAATATGGATCAACGTTACATTAATTGTACCTAAGAATCAAAGGAACAGGCAGGATCCTGGCTTTCCCTCTGTCAATGAATGGGGGTGATGGGGAAATGTAAAAATATTTGAGAGTAAGCCCATCTGAATGTGAATGGGCCATTTTCCCTCCCTCTCTCTCCTTAGATATACCTTTAAATTACCATGACCCTTTAACATTTTTATTAAAAATGTAACTACATTTACTTTTGTTAATTACCATGATTACCATGTTAAAATACCATGATCCTTTTACAACCTTTTAATGAAGATGAATTTACATTTAGTGACATGTAACTTTAAAAGACCATGATATTTTTTACACTTTTAATAATGTTGTATCTAGGTTTAGGGACATGCCACTTTAAAATCTTACCATGGCCTCATTTTCCCCCATCTTGTATTTGTTTTCTGCACCAATATTCCTATAGTTGGGTCAGTGACTGCATCCCAAGCCTTGCCACTGAACAATATGATTGATACATATTTGGGCTCAAGCTGTTGTAATAAATTTGCCAATTAAGCAGTTTCATTTTAACATTTTAACAGTATGGGATAAAAAATATTAAAAAAAAAACAATAACTAAAAATAACATCTAGTACCAGTGTGACCATTGTTGCTAAGTACATGTTAAAAGCTTTGTAGACATACCTTGTTTTAAATAGCTGCTATGAAATCAGTACTCAAAATATTATAGTTGGTTTTTGAGTACACTTGAAACTGCTGCACTAGAAAATATTATCTGCATCCTTAAACATTACTTGAAAACTTCAGCTATGGCCTAATGTATAACTACTTTGAGTCATGTTGTCCACTAATCCAAGTGGTCCTTTACAGGCAAGTATACTCTCTCACACACAAGCAAAACTCATTAATATTACAAATACAGAATTTTCAAAAAGTACATATTCTTGTCATCCTTCAGTTTCTCATCTTGTAATCAATTGTAATGTATTTAAATTCAATTATTCAAACCATATTTGCAGTGCACAGCTATAAAGGTAAAATGACAAGCTCTAAAAATATTTCTAGAACAAAAAATTAGAGAAAATGAAAACTCAAACAAACTCACCAGAGCAACCTCAAGCAGAAATATATTAAGGAAGAAACCAATAACTGTTGACGTTATTTGATATGGTGCTCCGCCTACTGCAAAGCATAGCTTTCTCCAAAGTGGTAATTCTTTCTGTTCATCTGTCTCTTCTAGAGTCTTTTCAATGCGAAGGTACTTTAAAATATTTGTTAGAAAAATTTGATTAAATCTACATTAAAAACTTAAAAGTGAAGAGGTAAAAAAAATGCCTCAACAAAATAATGTTTACACTAATCTATATGTTCACTGACCCTCACTTTCCTGTCTATCTCTCTGAACTGTTGCTTCCTTACATCCCCACAAGACAACTACGCTCTTCCATTGACAATAGAACCCTCTCAATCCCAAAAACCAAAACTAAGACCATCGGTGAACGCTCCTTCTACTTCCATGGGCCCACGTTCTGGAACCAGCTCCCCTTCCATATCCGTCATTGTGAAACCTCGTCCACTTTTAAAAAGTCCCTTAAAACCCTTCAATCCCAAGAACCAAAACTAAGACCATCGGTGAACGCTCCTTCTACTTCCATGGGCCCACGTTCTGGAACCAGCTCCCCTTCCATATCCGTCATTGTGAAACTTCGTCCTCTTTCAAAAAGTCCCTTAAAACCCATCTGTTTAGGTCCGCCTATGACCTGTGATGCACCCTCCTTGCACTGCCTCATTTTCTGTCTCGGGTTGATCCTGTAGTATAGGCCAAAACGTGCCAAAGTGTCCTCGTTTTATAGCCATTTTAATTGTTTCTAAAGTATAGTAGTTATAATCCTAGTGTCTCATTTTTATTTTACTTAGTTTACATTTTTTTAATAATTGTAAAGCGCTTAGAGTTTTAAGGTAAGCGCTATATAAAAATGCCTAAATAAATAAATAAATATGTTATTGTTGTTACAATATGAATTGTTAAAAGAACACCTTGGTTATAACTACATAACTATTAATAAAAAATATGTTCTCAGGACTATTATTGACATGTAAACATCACCTGTGCATGCTAAAAAAAAAATCACATTTTTTCAAATAAGTTTAAAGGAAGGCTAACCTTTGATTTTAAAAAAATTATAATTTCTATTTTATTAATAATCTTGTGTGTTAAATTATGTTTATTAAATTTTTTTATTACAATATATTTTTAATGGGAGAAGTGGTGGGAGGGGTTTTCACTGGAAAACTTTAGAAATTGAGAAGGGATGCAGGACTGATAAAAGGTTAAGAATCCCAGCCCTAGAACATTTACCAAGATCCCCCCCCCCCCAACCGCATCAACCATTTTTCGATCCATCCCACTACACGTGTTAGCTTCAGTGCTATGGCTCCAGTCTTCACATTGGGACATACTTTCTCATGACTGTCAATGTCACTACACCCGGATTATCCTGCTCCATGGGGGCCTGCAACTTGATCAGAGGCCATTTTTCAGACCTCACATACCTGATTCTCTCAGTGATCGTAGTTTAAAAATAAAATAATAATTGTTATTTAAAAGAATAATGTTAAAAATGTCTGTAATTTAGTCTTAATAAGGCCATTTTATTTTCAATAAAGTTCCCCTTTTAATTCCACACCACATTGTTTTACCACCCTCCAACCCCATAGGGTCACAAAAATGTGACCCACCCTCCACCTAGACGTGTGACGTCATTTATGGATGGCCCCTAATTCCTAAATCAGGCTCCTTTACACAATACAGATTACAGTAGGGCCAACAGAATATCCATGATTGACTAATTAATAACTCTACTAGCCCAGTGATAATTTTTAATTAGCATTGATAGGGCCATGCCCATAGGCATAGCTAGGCTCTGTCCAGCTTTGTTAGCCTCAGTGCCAGACTAACCATGGTGCCAATGGCTCTCTTGCACCAGGCTTACTCTAATTAGGTTTGTGGTGTTGCGTTTGTTTTAAATGTGGTAAATTACAGTTTGTTTTTTTGGACTTTGTACCGCGCTTCGAGCCTTTGGGGATGAAGTGTGTTTTTGAAATAAACTTTATTATTATTTATCATTACATTCCTCTTGCTGTCCTCTCAGATACTACAATGCAGCTAAATGTTTATTGTAATTTTGATAGTTCTGTTCCTGTTTGTTTTTCTGTTGAAGAAGGCTTCTTGCTGACAGGTTCATTGTTTTGCAGTGGGTTTTTTCAGGTTTTTCCATACTATGTTTCATTTGTTTCCTTCAAACTTACCTGATTGCATTCTCTCATCCTTATTACCATCCATTGAAAGAAAACAGACAAAGCAGCAGTTACTTTTCAAAAGATGCTGAATATAATGTACCACAAAACTCTGCAAAATGTTTTTATTGCACTGCAAATGTATTTATTGTTGCCGATATGTTACAGTGGAGTGTGGAGATAGATTGATCAGTCATTTTTGAAATTAAAATAATAAAATCAACATTGAGGTCAACAATTAGCCACGACTAAATGGCCCATTTAATTCTTTTGAAGATTGAATCAGAAATCTTGAAAAGTCTTGACTTTCAAGTTCAGGCATCACTGAATAATCATAATTTAATGACTTCTCTAAATTAAAAGAGGTTCGGAAAAACTTTAAACTTTGACGAACATTTTGACATTTTAAAATAGATGAATAAGAAAACAAAATAAAACTTGATTTTCATTTCACAGAGTTTTAGTTCGTTTCCTGTCTTTAAAAAATATCTATAATTCATTTCTTTTACAGTGCAGTATTTAGGTAGGGGATTTTCTTGAATTCATTCGCACCAGTCCTCCTAAAACTAAAAGTACTAAACTAACTAAAACTAAAAGTTAATCAGTATCAGGCTCTGGTTAACAGCTAAATTCTTTTTAAAAAAAGCTGTGGCTATTCAGACCCGGAATTCAAGAGTGAGAAATTTATATTTATTAAAAAAGATTATTTTTGCGTTTGTAAGCAAAATTTGGTCTGAATCGCTGCTACTAGGACCAGGTTTCCTTTAGCTTTAGCCTTTAGTCAAGTCTAATTTAATTTTAGTGTCTTCAGACAATGAGTACAAAGTCTTAGACTTAGACTAAATGCTATTCACTGATACTGATGTTATTTGTGGTAGTTTATTTTAGTTAAAATGGAGAAGCAAGTGAATCCAAAACAAAGTCGTCGTGGGCCGCTAAATCTGAAACAGCATATCTTTCATTTGATACCAAATTTTGTATTAAAAACCCAACAATAATATTTTTTAAAATAAAGCCAACCTCTTGTTCTTTTCCGGGTTCGAATAGCCACTTTTGTCATTAATTATTTATGCTATTTTTGTTATACATGTATCCTGGTTTTATTGAAATATTTAATTAATTTGGGATTGAGATTGAACTGTTATGAACAAATTACCCAAAATGACTAATAGTTATATTGTATTGTACAGTTAGTTTAAGTTTAAGGGCCTCATCGTTTTACATGTCGTAAACCGGGGGGGGATACGCCTACGACGACTCATTTGCATTTTTCAATTAGTCAATTAGTTTTACTGTTTTACCTTTTGTTTAGATTCAAGTTCAGGTACAGCTGTAGCCATTTTTTTCTTTTTAAAGACTGAAGATTTGCGTATAATTCCTGCGTCAAATATATTTATAACAGAGCGAACAATTGATGATATTCATTATCACGCTTATGTCACATCATGTATTATCTACGCTCAACAATTCTTCCCTACTAAAAGTTTCACTACAGCTGATAAGATTGACCTTTAACCCCAATCGGCCAATTTCTGTGTTTCTTAAACAGAAAAGTGTTTTATTTACATTTTCCTGGATTTCATCCGACACAGTGGTCAATTATTATTTGTTGATGATAGACTTAGACTGAAGTCATTTATGACGATTTATAAATACTACAAAAAAAGTATTAAAAAAAAGCATATGAGCAACAGTGTAAATTGGTGTGTATTGTATTGTACGCATTTCAGTAATTTAATGTACTTCAGAGTGGACCTAGGCGTTAGAAAAGTGTTACTTACTTTAGTCTTAGTTAGACTAGAATAGATTATAATAATAATATTATATTTATACATTATTTATTAACTTATATCAGGCTATTGACTTGACTAACAGGACTAAGTACACAGTGACCAGGTTTTCTTTCAGCTATATCTCAAGGGGGGGGGGGGGGGACCCCCCCCCCCCCCCCCCCCGAGAAAAAATATGTCCAACAATAAATCAACTGGAACTGCTAGCACTGCCGCCCCCCTCCCCCCGAAAACTCTGAAGTGCCCCCACCCCCGAAAATCTGAAGTGGGGGTGGGGGGGGGGTTCTGAAAGAAACACTGACAGTGACGACAGTCTGTCAACTTATGACGATTTATGTCTTATATTATATATTATATAGTACTTATTAGGCTGCATGTGTCTCTCGATTATTGATTTTATAGTCTAACTTAAGTCACTAGTTTGTAAGTCCATCCGTAAGGGTAAGTGACAGTTAAAATAAAAAATAAAAATATAGGCATAGTAGTATTAGTAGAGGCAATAAGCCTATACTATATGAATATGATTTAATGATTAATATAATTTTTAAAAATATATTGCTTTACTTTTAATTACACACCCTTTGCCCAGCCTTTGGTTAGTTATATTATTTGTAGGGGGGCTAGAATAATTAGGGCTTAACACAACTATTTTTCTTCTTCATCTTCATCTATATTATATAATATATATTATTTAGGGCCCACAATCAATGTATTGGTCATTCTGGCTTCTATGTATGTAGAGGGAAATTTGCAATGTTTCTGTGCCTGGTATTGAAGGGGATATTTCACTGGTTGCAAGGGCCACTAAGCGAGGGTATAATGAACTGGGGGATGGAAGGCCTGGGGGAATAGATGCAAATGTGTCAAGTGTTGTTGCCTCAACTGTTCTTTTGGAAGCTTGTTCTGGTTCCTGATTGTCTTTGGCAGGAATGAGCAGTTCCTGTACTGTGTTCTTGCTGTTATGAGCCGGAACTGCTTGTCACGGCCTCGTCGCTGTCTAGGGGGGAGAGGGATGAGTTTCTGTTTAATGCTGGAGCAGTGGACAAGCCCTTTATTTACCTTGTATATCATGGAGAGCCTGGATGATCATCGTCGTTCCTCAAATGGTGACCAGCCCAGTGTTTCCAGCATGCTGCCAACACTAGAGGTGTTCCTGTAGAGGTTTAGGACAAAGCGTGCTGCCCGTCGCTGGACCACCTCCAACCTGTTGATGCTCTTCCGGGTTAATGGGTTCCAGACTGTAGATGCATAATCTAAAAGCAGCCGGACAAAGGCTTTATAGTTTATAGGCTCTTTCTTTCACACTGGTTTTGCCGATTCTTAGATTGCGCTGTAAGAACCCCAGGGTCTTGTTTGCCTGGTTGCAAACACTGTTAAAATGCTTGTCCCAGTGGACCTTTCTTTGAATGGTAACACTGAGGTACCATAAGAAGGAAACTGGCTCAAATATATGGCTATGCCGTTCCAAATGGGGGTGTAGAGGAGTACCACTTCTAGAGACTGACACAGTGTCTGTCTGGCACTTGGCCAGGATGAAACTCCATTTCATGTATCCTGGTTTTATTCAAATATTTAATTAGGGATTGAGATTGAACTGTTTGATAATTTGATAATTACAATTGGGCCAACAGAATTTTCATAACTGATTGATTCACATAATTAATAACACTACTAGCCCAGTAATAATTTTTAATTAGCATAGATAGGGCCATGCCCATAGGCATAACTAACTAACCTTTGTACAGCTTTGTTAGCCTCAGTTTGTTCCTTAATATTTGTCTGCTTGAGGTTGCTTTGATGAGCTTGGTTCAGTTTGCATTTCTCTAATTTTTGTTCTAGAAATATTTTCAGAGCTTGGCATTTTACCTTCATAGCTTTACTATAATGTAATAATGTTATGTTAATTATGTCATATCATAGATCAGGTAACAACTGATATTATATCTCTTAGCTTTCGTATTACGTGTCTTAGCTTTTGTATTACATGTCTTAGCTTTTGAATGAATTCAGAAATAAAATATTGTTCTATAAAAGAATAATGTTAAAACGTCTGTTATTTAGTGTTAATAAGTGCATTTTTTTTTTCAATAAAGCTTTATTCAAACATTTATTTAAGGAATGAGATTGCAGTGGTATACAAACATTTTGAAACCCATCTTGCAGATTCTTGTGGTATATTCTAATATTAATTGTAAATTAAGTGCAGAAAGCCAGACAAGTTAAAATAAATTTAACTGAAACAAAAAAGTTAAACTAAATCTAATAAAACTTAACATTATAAGTTAAGTACCTTAAAATATTATGATTAAGTATTAAGTAAATGATTAACGCTAATATCAGTTTTGTCATGACTAACCTCCTACTAACAGAACTATAATGAGATTAAATAAAACAAGTAAATTAATAACAATTGGCATTGAGTTGCCATACTATGACTATGATATGTTAGATTAATACAATATTTGATGAATAAATCATTAATTATTCATAAGTATAAGTCATTGTCATAAGTTGACTTTATAATTCTTAGTGATCCTTAGGCCTAATAATACTAATAACTAAGAAGGACTGAGTTAGATAAAAAAAAAATTGATCTAGCCTAGTTAATAATTCAAAAATTAGTCCTAAGTCTACTACTTAGGTCTAGGCAAAATTTAAAAAAAAAAAAAAATTAGGTGGGGGTTTATCAGGTAAGATAGCAGTTTGCACCTTGCGTGCTCCCAGCAAACATGATCTCTATAAGTTCACTTCTAAGTCTAAACTTCTAATTTCTACTGTCTACCATCAGCTGGTTTCCCAACAATAATCCTGACAGAACTTGCAACGCCACAGTAGTTTGTGTATGTGGTGTTTGTGTGTTTTATTTTTGCTTCGATTTCCAAGTTTAACTTTATGCCATGCCTAATCATTTTCTATTTAAAAAGAAATAAATTATCAATACTGTAGAGGCAAGCACTGTTTAAATATTTAAAATTGTAGTTGTTAAAAGATGCAGAAAGTTTAGTAGAAGTCATGTCGGCAGTAAGAATGACTTTTAAGTATTTGAAGGCTCAGAATCAGACTCAATATGCTTAAGATTGTTAGTTTAATTGTGATGCTGGGCAGATAAATACGAATAAAGTAATATAGCAAAACAAATTATAAGAGCTCCAAGTAGTCCTGGAAAGCTTTCAAAGGCCAGCTCAATCATTAACTGGCATCAACTTGCCTCGAAAAATGCAGATTGAAACTGCTGGTCACTGATAGGAATGGCTGGAGCTTTCACTGAGATGCTTGAGTCTCACTGACAAGAGGTAAATGAAGAAATGTGTACACAAAGAAAGCAAAAGCTGGCTGCTGATCTGAGCACTGGACATGGATGACTTCACTTAAGCCTATGATCCAAGTCTAGAATGCGCCAGTATAGTCAACTCTGGCTTTATATTCACCTCTTGCTGTATAGTCACCTCTGGCTAAATGTTCACCTCTTGCTTCTATAGTTACCTCTAGCATCTATAGTCACCTCTGGCTGTAAAGTCTTCTCTGTTGGTATAGTCATCTCTGGCTCTACAGTCACCTCTGGCTCTACAGTCACCTCTGGCTGCACAGTCACCTCTGGCTGTACAGTCACCTCTGGCTGTACAGTTACCTATGGCTGTACAGTCACCTCTGGCTCTACAGTCACCTTTAGCTCTACAGTCACCTCTGGCTCTACAGTCAACTCCAGGCATACAAAGGACCTCACAACCAGTGAGACAAAGCTCAAGTCACAATAAATATTTTTACAGTATCAGATCATTATAATCAACAGCAAATGTTGCTGCTTGCCATGAGGATGCTGCTCTATGATAAATTTTTTGGATGCCATTGTAGCTATGCCAGTGCTGGATTAAGAACTATGGCGATGGAGATGCCCAAAACTCTGTAATATACATTACATCATTACATGATGGATATGCCTGAGATGCCCATTTGTCAGTACCGTACTATACATTACATCATTACAAGATGGAGATGCCCGTGATGTCCATTACTCTGTACTATACATTACATCATTACATGATGGATATGCCTGAGATGCTCCTTTGTCAGTACCGTACTATACATTACATTATTACAAGGTTGGTAGGGCAGAGATGCCCGTTACTTAGTGCTATAAATAGCATCATTACGAGATGGAGATGGCAGAGATGTCCACTACTCAGTACTATACATTACATCATTACAGGTACATTCAAGATCGAATCAAGTCCCCAACCCTCCCAAAAATGGGAACTCTTGTTGTTGAAGCCCTATAGGCACACTCTTCATTTGCCTTCATGTTAATCTGGTACTGCACTCTGCTCTTACCTGAGATGCAACAACTGAGACATGGAATACAAAACATAAGACATGTAATAAAAAAGCTAAGACATGAAATACAAAAGCTAAGACATGTAATACAAAAGCTAAGACATTTAATACAAAAGCTAAGACATGAAATACAAAAGCTAAGACATGTAATACAAAAGCTAAGACATTTAATACAAAAGCTAAGACATGTAATATCAGTTGTTTCCTGATCTAAAGCCAAAATATGAATGCAAATAAACTTCATGAAAACTATAGACTATAGTGGGGCCCACGCCCCACAGGGGAGGGGGGCAGTTTGATTGTTTAGAGGAGCAATAGGAAAATGAGCTGTTTAGAATTGAAAACCAACTGTCACCTATGATTTAACTTGTATTTTGAAAAAAGACCAACATTAAAATCTTTATTTACTTCTCATACCGCCACTGCCAATCGTACTCTTGAGGCCATTTATGTTATGAAATTTCCTTACTCATCGCTAAATCTGGAAAAAAATTATACTATGGAAGAGATTTTAATCATACCATCAATATCAGCATTTCTTAAATGGGTTCTGGAAAAAAATGACAAAGACGTGGAAGCTATGTCACTCAGTAATAATACTGTTGGCAGAGGAATAGACGAAATGAGTGAAGATATTGAAATACAGTTTTTTGAAAAGCTGAAAACAAGAAATTTCTCAGTGCAAATGGATGAATCAACTTTAAGAGACAGTGAGGCCGTATTGATAACTTACTTAAGATATATTGATAAAGGTTATTTAGCTGAAGAAATTTTGCTCTGTAAATCTTTAGAAAGCACCACTATCGCCAAAGATAGATATATAATAAGCTAAAAAAATTTACTTAGATTTCAATAATATATGAATGAAAAATATAACATCTTGTGCTTCAGTTGGGGGACCTAATATGATGGGCAAAAAAAATGGCTGCTTAAACTTGATGAAGGATGAGAATTCAGAAATGCTTTTTGTGCATTGTGTTATTCATAGGGAAAACTTAGTAGCTAAAAACATTTTGCCTGTTCTAAATGAAGTACTAAATTCAGTTCTAAAGTGTATCAATGCTATTAAAGCAATGCCAAATGTGAACGTCTCTTCAAGCTATTTTGTGAAGAACAAAATGCACACTACATGAGACTTTTACCTCACACTGAAGTAAGATGGCTTTTGAAGGAGAAATGCTTGAAAAGATTTATGGAACTATTTGATACGCTTGTAGTTTTTTAAAGAGACAAACCTGATATGAAGTAGCCTATCTGTTAACAGTCGATGGTAAAGCATTTGTGAGTTATTTAGCCAACATCTTTGAAAAAAACAAAATATATAAAATAACCAACTTCAAGGAACCAATAAAACTCTTGTAGATGCAAAAGCGAAGATATTTGAATTATGTCAGAAAAATGTTAACAACAAAAATTTTGAAAAGTTTCATTGGCTCCAAAAATGTGAAGTGAATGATACCGTTAACTTGTTATTGTCGACCATCTGAAAATTCTATTGGCAGATTTAAAAGAAAGATTTTCTGATTTGAAACAAATTGATTTTCCAACTTGGATGATGCAGCCAATGTTACTCAATATTTCAAATATGCAGTATCAAGAAGAACTCGCAGAAATGCACATTGATGAGTCAGTTAAAACTTTATTTAATATATAAGGAGCAATGACATGGCTTTGTGAGGAATAAGAAATCAAATATCCAAATTCAAACAAATATGCAAGAAGACTTTTGTTGCCGTTTCCATCTTCATATTTAACTGAATGTAGATTTAGTGCCATAAATGATTTGATGCAAAAAAAACAAAAAACAATTGGCTGGATATAAAACAATGGGGAGACTTGAGACTGAAGCTAACTAAATTGGACGCTAGCATAAAATCTCTTTGCAGCAAGCATCAAGCACAAATATCTCACTAAATTTAAATAATAAATAATTACTAATAATTAAAATAATAATATAGAAAAATCTTTCATTAAAATTATTTCGTATTTGAATTTAAGTTCTCCATTAAATGTTTTGAAAATTTACTTAATGTTTCCTCACCAATTTCCTAGTGATTTCTTTCTAAAACTTATCATTTAAGTTTCTTCAGTGAACAACCCTATCTTTGAATATTAAACATTATGTGTATGGTACATGGGGGGCATAAGAATTTTAGAAAGGCTTAGGTGGGCATGGTGCAAAAAAAGGTTGGGAAACACTGGACTATAGCAAATCACAGGTGGCATTCCTAGTGATGATTCGGTACCAAAATGAGACTACTGATACAAGATTGAGGGCAATGCAGTATCTGTTGTTGAATCGAATTTTGATTTCCCAATTTTAATTTTAAATAGCTTGGCTGTTCTGAAAATTAGAAATACTCCAAGATTGAAACATGCTATTTAGACAAAGATTTTTTATGATTTAAAAGGTCTACGAAATTGTTAATTAAAAAGTATTTTTCAAATTTTTTTTATTATTTAGATCTTCCAAGATGTCTGATTTTATTAAATCAGTCAATGTTCAAGATATCCGGTTTCCCACTTCTTTAGAAAAAGATGGCTCAGATGCAATGGTAACATGACATCAAATTAAAAGCTTTAAATTTAAAGGAAGTAAAAATGTTAAAATCTTATTTACAAATTGTTTAGTATTTTTAATGAATGTGGACTTCTTTTTTTGCACTCTTGTCTATCAACATTATCATGCATAAAATGAGCTAGATCTATATTTTTTATCAAAATTTTATATTCCAGAATAAGGACCCTGATTACTCATGTCCGTACGTGACTATAACCACTGACTCCGGTTTACAAGGGTTCGGAATTACCTTCACTGTTGGAAGAGGCAATAACATTGGTAAATCTTGGTAACTTTTCACCCCATGCTGTTTAGGCTTAGATAAGGGTTAGTCGGTGAGAATCTCAATTCATTTATCGTGAAATTTTCGCTTTTAATTTTAATTACATTGTTATCTCATTAAATTAACGTCTGTCTGGACATGTTCTGTCCATTGTCCAAAAGAAAATGATTTTTGTTAATAGACTTCTACTCTCACCCCACCTTTCTTTTTGAGAACCTTAAAGACAAATAAACTGTGAAACTTAAAAAATAGCTTTCATACCATGTCAAGTATATTTTAAATCTTAAATCTAAATTTTAGTTTACTTATGCTTGTAGCAGACTCAGATGTTTACAAATTATTCTTTGAAAAAATGTAATCACAAACTAACCAAACTATGCATTTCACTGTCGCCACGTGGGCTTCTGACCGTGACAACACTTAAATACAATTTATAATAAACTTGAAAAGATGTTTCTAACACCATTTCAGATACCAATATGGAAACATATAGAACAATGCACTGGTGTATTGAATCACAAAGCAGGGATGGTACATTGCATGCACATATTGTTTTGGATGAACATGTCCCTAACCCTTATTTATATACTAAAGCAAACTTAAAGAACCTTTCGAAAATTTCTATAATTTTATTCAATCCTGATGAAAGTTCTTGTAAATTAAAAGATCTGCTTAAGCCAATTGTAAAACAATATAAAATTTCCATAATCTTCTAGAACCCCGTGAATAATTGAAAAACTTTCTGTAAACTTCAAGAATATTTTTAGAACTTCCAGAATCTTGTAAAAATGACTTAAACCTCGAATATCCTTTTTTAAAATTTTTTATTTGACATAGCGTTTCATTTTTACATTACTTGTTGAAGGCCTTTAATATAGTTTATATTTATCAAAGTTTGTTATACTACCTATTAGCACCTTGGGTTCTGACAGCACTCTATCATAATCACTCCATGAGGAAGCATTATCAGTTTTTCTATAGTCTTGTTGTTTTTTAAATTACTTATCTTACCATGTATTACTTAAATTGACTTTTTCAGTATGTGAAGCAATTAAATTATTGAGTCATCTTGTGGTTGGACAAGAGTTATCATCTATTTTTGCAGACTTTGCATCATTTTGGAGATCATTGACCAGTGAAGATCAAATAAGATGGGTTAGTTCCCTTTTTTTAATTATACTTGTTCACAAGAATATCACCAACTGGCAAAATAAAATAGTGTTGCATGTGACACTGGATTAAATGCCACCGTGAAGAACAGCTTTAAAAGTAAACACTGAATGTGGCAAATGAATGAAAGGGATGGTAATTTTTTACTGTTTAAATTTACTCTATCAAACATTTCTCTTTCTGACAGCTTGGTCCAGAGAAAGGGGTGATGCATCTTGCAGTTGCTGCTATAGTTAATGCTGTTTGGGATTTGTGGTCTAAGATAGAGCAAAAGGTAATTTGGTTTATGTGACATTTCACAGTTGATGCAGTTTATAATAAGGACCTCCATATTTTGGAAAATTCAATGATTTTCAATTGAATTAATTTGACTAATTAGTTTTTTTGTGTATTGGTCATTGGTTAATATTATAGCGAACATAAAGCCTAATCACAATAGAATATAGAAGAATTGTTTTATCACAGTAGAATATAGCTTATAACACAATCATAATAGAATATAGTATACAATATAATTACACATTTTAGGAAAGACTAGAGATATATTATGGTTTACTTTGCAGTGACATGGTTTACTGTAACAAGATAAATAATTCATATGTTTTTTGTCATTTTTGTACTTTTCATAAGCTCTAACGACACACTTTTGAAAATGTCATTGCCATTTGTTTATATTCACAGCCACTTTGGAAACTCTTGGTTGATATGGTAGGTGGTATCACCAAAGCTACAGTTTTTTCCAAGTCATATGTATTTTATTTTCTCTACAACTTCTTAATGTTTAAATATGTTGACATATTTGTGTATTCAAATTAATTTAATAATATTTTTGGTATAAGTTTTTTTTTAATTAAAAAAAATCATGATAATATTTCATTTGTTTGTATAAAAGGAACCTGAACAACTGGTTTCAACAATAGACTTTAGACACACGTGAGTGATTTAGTCTTCTTTTCTTAAATTATTCGCTTAGATAATATTGCTTTTAAACATTTTTTGAAGAACATATTTTTATTACTACCCTCATTAAAAAAAAATCTTGATCTATGGCTTAAAGATTATTTTAAAGCTAATTCATTTTTTTGCTGTTGCCATATTGCAGAACTGACACACTGACAAAAGAGGAAGCTCTTGGTATGTAGATTTCTGTGTGATATATTGTTACACAAAATTTGAACTCAAAATTATGCATAAAAATTGTATCATAGCTTTAAAATGTTAAATATTTAAATATGGAAGAGTGAAACAACTTTGATAAAAATTTTTGAATAACAAAAAAATAAAATTTAAACAAATAAAATAAATAATGCTAGATGAAGTTCTCATTAGATCCACAGATTTAAAATGTCATTGATAGAATTCTGATTAAATGTTGGATTGTGAAATAACTGCTAATAAGCAACAAAAAATGTATAATATTCCCTGAATTAATGTTTAAAATTGAAATAGTTCAAAATAAAAATGGGCTTTTCTGGCTCTTATATGGGGTGTATATTAGTTGGCCATGTCAATGTCAGATAAGCAAGGATTGTGATAAGTCAAAATGTTACAAAATTTGTTGCCTTATTTAATTATCTAGAATAAAAATAAGCTGTTATTAATTAACGATTAAGTTGAGTTACTTACAATGAAATAAGTGTTTAAATGTTCCTGGTACTAGCTATAGATAACAAAAATCATGTTGGATATTTTGATCACAAGAATTATGTAGAGAATCAATAGCCAGACCAAAAACAAAAAAATCGCAAAAATAAATGTATTTCATTTCAACAGAGATTTTAAAAGAAATGCAAGCTGGAAAGAATGAGCGAGGTGAGAAGACCTTGAACTTAACATTCAGATCCATAAGCTATTATCAATTAGACTATGAATTTCTACATACATATTGACTTTTATACCTATATTTAATAGTAAAATTGAATTAGATTAAGATTTAGAGATGATATTTTGTTGTTATATTTTGAAAAAACAATATTTTGCCATTTATCATAATCCTACTTTGTTAGCATTAAAAGTATTGACCGTAATGCTACTTTATGAACAATAAAAGTATTTACCGAAATGCTACTTGATTAACAATAAAAGTATTAACCGTAATCGCCGTAATGCTACTTTATTAACAATAAAAGTATTTACTGCAATGCTACTTTATTAAAAATAAAAGTATTTACTGCAATGCTACTTTATTAAAAATAAAAGTATTGACCGTAATGCTACTTTATTAACAGCATCCCATTATTAAGCATCCCATTTAAATTTTGAGTTGTTTTTTTTTCAAGTCAGTTGAATACTTTTAATGAATACTTGAGAGACTGACAGAAAGATAGAAGGAGACAGAGAGAGATACAGAGAGATACAGAGAGACAGAGAGAGATAGAGAGACAGAGAGAGATATAGAGAGACAGCAAGAGCGATAGAGAGACAGAGAGAGAGAAGTGAGAGATAGAGAATACTTGACCAGATGACATTAATATATGCATGAACTGAATCTGAATTGGTAGGGGATAATCTTATTTCTTTTTCTTATGTTGTTCATAATTCTAATGAATAGCTGACAACAATGTACATCTTAACTTATGTGTTGTTTTAAATTCTGTGTGGTAATTAATTCTGTGGTCATTAGTTCTGTTATGTATTTCAATCCTTTTACATGTTTATATGTTCTTACAAATTAATGAATTAATAAGGACAATGAGGTAATGTAGCAATCTGTGGGTTCCATAGAACAACTCATTAAAGAAACTGGGTACCCAGCTTATACCACATCTTGTGCTTGGCTTGGTTACAGCGATGATAAGATTGAAAGGGTAAGTTAAGAACTTTCTAGAATTATACAGCAATGGTAAGATTGAAAATTTACCAGGGTTAGTTAAGAAATTTGCCGTGAAGAATGCTAGAAGCTGTGTTACAGTATTTCATTATACATGTAAAATAAAAATAATGAAGCAGTGTAACATTATTTTAGTAAATGGATAGGATAATGATTTCAGCTGACTAGAAGCTGTGTAACGTTTTTTCACTATACTCATATAGGGTAATGATTTCAGCTGACTAGAGGACATTTTAGAAGAAAACTGATAACTGCTTGTTACTGTTAAATATTTTAAAAGAAAAATGATCATCATTCAGAGCTAAATAATTGTGTCCTGTGGTATTGTCACTGACATTTTTTTTTCCACTGAATTTCTTTGAACTAGTTGTGCAAAGAGGCTCAGGCCCAGGGATTCTCAAGGTAGGAGTCAGTGAGTTGACTGTATGAGATGCAATTCATTAAACTTGACAATTGTTTTATTTGAAAGATAGTACTTAATCATAACTTAATCATCCTTAGGTCCCATATGTATAATTTAGCTGATAGATTGTAAATTTTCAGCTCCTGTATCATTCTTATCATTGGACTGCACTGACTACAGTCACCTATCCTAAAATTCGTTGAATACCGGTAAAAAAAAAGGAAATTAAAGAAAACAAAACTCATGATATTTGCATAAGTACTAGAAAGTGTACATGTACCATCATTATTTAACTTAGGACCAGAAAGGGTACATGTACCATCATTATTTAACTTAGGACCAGAAAGTGTACATGTACCATCATTATTTAACTTAGGACCAGAGAGTGTACATGTACCATCATTATTTAACTTAGGACCAGAAAGTGTACATGTACCATCATTGTTTAACTTAGGACCAGAAAGTGTACATGTACCATCATTATTTAACTTAGGACCAGAGAGTGTACATGTACCATCATTATTTAACTTAGGACCAGAAAGTGTACATGTACCATCATTGTTTAACTTAGGACCTGAAAGTGTACATGTACCATCATTATTTAACTTAGGACCAGAGAGTGTACATGTACCATCATTATTTAACTTAGGAACAGAGAGTGTACATGTACCATCATTATTTAACTTAGGACCAGAGAGTGTACATGTACCATCATTATTTAATTTAGGACCAGAGAGTGTACATGAACCATCATTATTTAACTTAGGGCCAGAGAGTGTACATGTACCAATCATTATTTAACTTAGGACTAGAGAGTGTACATGTACCATCATTGATTAACTTGGGGCTAGAAGATGGAATGCTTTGCCATACAACAGACAGTTGAAGGCATGCAACATAATTGACCTAGTATGGCTACCCATAATTATAAACAAAATTTTGACCTTACACCAACAATGCTGTATTTTGTTTTGGAATTGTGGCACATCACAATCCCAATACATTGAGTTAATTTAATGTTGTTTTTTTTTCTAACAAGATTTAAAATGAAGGTCGGCTCTGACTTGCAGGATGATAAACGCAGAGCGCAAATACTGAGGCAGACAATGGATCCCAGTCACCTACTGGTAGGTGTAAATCTGTCTGATCAAATCAGTCACCTACTGGTAGGTTTATATCTGTCTGATCAATCTCAGTTAATTCTGAACATAAAATAGTTTTAAATGTAGTATTTGAGTAGTTGTAATGTAGTTTATTTAAAGAAGTCCTGTTATTTCTTGTAGATAACTTGCTAAGAACAGCTACATTTTAACTCAACTAAATGCATGCTTTTGGTTAGAAATGTTGACGAGGAAATAATTTCTATCAGATGGTGGATGCCAATCAGAAGTGGGAGGTCCAGGAAGCCATTGACTGGATGAGGGAGTTGGTCCATTTTAACATCACCTGGATTGAAGAACCAACCTCCCCTGATGATATTCTGGGCCATGCAGAGATTGCCAAGGTTTGTGATAAGCCAATGTAAGATAAGTGAGGATTGTGATAAGTCAATCTTAGATATCCCAGGTGAGTGAAAAACTTCTATTTTTAGAAATATAGCTAATTACAGACCTGTTTACTCTTATGATTTTGCAGTACAATGTACGATTTTAAGGTGTGTTCATTATTTATACTGTATGTTTATTTTTTTACTATTTAAGATAATGTATTGAACAATTTTGTGATGATATTGTACGATTTTAAGAGTTTGGGGGTAAACAGGTCTGTAATTACGAAGTGGAGCAGAGCTAATTGATTTGAAAGGCATCAGTGGAAAAAAAATTGAACTTAACTTATTTCTTCACTTAAAAAAAAACAAACATCAAAATTTTTAACCATTTTAAAACTAGCCAAATTATCATAACCTGCCAGGTGTTGAAACCTTTAGGGATCGGCGTGGCCACAGGTGAACATTGTCAAAACAGGATCATGTTTAAACAGTTCCTCAAGGCGGGGGCCATGCAGTTCTGCCAGATTGACAGTTGCAGACTTGGAGGAGTCAATGAAAATCTGGCCGTCATTTTAATGGCTAAGAAATTTGATGGTAGGATGCTTGATGTCATAATCTATAAACTACAACTGCAACAAAATATGAATGATAAACTATAACTACAACAAAATATGAATCTTATAAGCTACAACTTTAACCCACGAACTGGCCATTGTATGTTTCTGTACTGTGCAGGCAATTTAGAGCTATTTGAGTGCCTTTGAAAAATGTGATTTTTCACATGCAAATACTATAGCTAGAACCCATAAAGTATATATTTATTGAAAGTAGACTGGGTGGGGAATATTACTGGCTATTTCTTAATGATATTTTATACTCGCTGACCATGACCGTGAACTTGGAGTGACCAAGAATAAAGAAAAAAAATATTTTTAAGCACCTCAAACTACAATTTTTTGAAGGCATATTTTTAGAATGGTTACATAATACGATAGCATTTTATTTATTTTTCCGAAAATGTATTTTTTGTATATGTTTTAGCTATTAATAGATTAAAAAAATTTTTTTTTTCTGATACCTATAATTACGTTCAACAAAGCATGACATACAATTTAAACATTACTAAAAAAATAGCAAGAAACAGATAAAATTTAAAAAGCCGCTATATAAATATTTAATCCATAAAATGAAATATAAGAAAACATATATAGAATATCCAATTATTTTTTGTTGGTACAAAATCATCTGCAACACAGTTTTGAACGAGTCCTGTTGTTGGGGCAATGCTTACTCATTCTAGCTTTAGGCCTAGGTCTAAAACGTCTGACCTTTCGCTTTCTGACCCACTAGAAAAATAATCGGAATTATCATTGTTTTCATGTTTGATCGTAAGATCATCTTCCAAATCACTTAAGTCATTAACTGAAAAGAATTATAAATAAGATCCCTAACTGATTTATTTTGTAAGCCAGATGGTCCAGCTATGGCCTCATCCACTTCGCGAAAATCCACTTACACAAATTTGTTTGATAAAGATCGTTGTAAAAATAACTCAAAAGTTTAAAAAAGGACACAGAAGAGCGAAAAACGGAAGATCATTTATTAATAAAATTAATAAAATATTATATTTGGTGTAAAATATTGCGCTGGAACTTATTCTTTCAACTGATTTTTTTAACAGCCGTTTTTATCGGCCGACACAGTTAACGTGGGTTAACAAAAACACAGTGTAAATATTAAATGAATTATCTCACCATCACTTGGACTATAACATAAATGAGTGGCTTGGTTTCACCCCTGAATTCTGATTGTCTACACAATCTTTGACAAGCCTTGTTCTCCTCCAGTGCCAGTTTGTCCTCATGGAGGTGGGGTTGGCCTGTGTGAGTACACCCAGCACTTGTCCATCTTTGATTACATCGCTGTGTCAGGATCAATTGAGAAGAGGTGAGGAGTTTGATGATTTTTCAATTATATTCTCATCAACATTTGACTTCTGGAACTGACCATGACAGTTGTTAAGTAGACTGCGGTTAGCATATCAAGAAAACCTCTCTATGAGTTTAAGTTGACCTCAGTAAGGATATCAAAATCTCTTTGTGTTATGTTGACCACAGTAAAGATATCAAAATCTCTTTGTGTTAAATTGATCACAGTAAGATATCAAAGTCTCTTAAGTTGACTACAGTAAGATATCAAAATCTCTCTATGCGTTTGATCATTTCAGAATGCTGGAATATACAGATCACTTACACGAGCACTTTGAAAATCCATGCAGGATAAAAAATGGCAACTACGTTGTGCCAGATGTAAGTTTTTGATGAAATTTTTGTATTTAAGAATGGAAACCAAAGCTGAGTCTCATTTCTGTTGAAGGAAAATTAAATGTAAATTTTAAAAAAGGTAAAATATAATTTGCATTTTTGTAACCCAATGTTAAAACATTGATTGATTGAAATGGATTAGCTCTTAGGACTTGCCAGCATTATTTTTTTCTCTACATATTTCTTGCCCTCAATGAATCTGGACCTGATTTTGTCTCTGGCCCCTGATGTCCAGCCCTTGTCTTGCTCTTTTAAGGCATCAACTTCAATCCCAAAATCAAAATTTCTTGTTTTTAATTCCATCATTATTCAATTACTAGCTTGATCCCTTTCACATTAGCGGCTGCAGAAAAAAAAAACCCAGATAAATCGTGGCTGAATCCATGGACACTTTTATTTAAGATGGAAGAATGGAAGGTGCAGGGCTTTTTTCAACTTGTAAAAGATTTATTTCCCATGCTGATAATAAGTGCATTTCAAATAGGACTATAATTTAAAATAAGTTTTTTTTTTCTTTCCTCAAAATAAATGACTGGTTTTTTTTTTGGTTGTCTTTCCTATAAATAACTGACTCTGTTTTTTGTTTGTTTTGGTCTCTGTTTCTTCTTTTATTTAAAAATAAGGAAGAGCTGATCCCTGCTCCATTGTAGACCATATTAAACATTTTTATTTTATCTCATGCTCACACACAGCACTTCTCTCCCTTTCACCCATGCCATATTCTCTCCCCTTGTGATGAATTTAATAATACACTTTAATGTGACTCCTGGCAAGTCAACATCCTCTTTTTCCCTCCAGGTGCCCGGATACAGTATTGATATGAAAGCCAGCTCCCTGGCCGACTATGAGTGGCCGACGGGTCGTGTTTGGCAGGCTCTTATTAAAGAGGGTGTTTACAAAGTGTAGCCGTTTGCATTGTCAATCTTAAATATTTGCTCGGCTTTAAAAGAGAGCTGATAGATAAGCAACAAAACATTTTTTCATGGGCTTTAAGGCATGCATTATGATGTGTTTCTTTAGAAGATTTTGTTTTCAAGTCAGAAAGCATCCTGATGTTTAAGTCTAAATTAAATTTTCTTTTTAAGTAGATTTAAAAAAAAAAAATTTTTTACATAGAGAACCACATTTAATTGCTTTAAAATTCTAAAATTCTAAAAAATGATCCCCAGATTTAAAAAAAACCCACTAAATGTCGAGGATTTCTTCAAATAGTGTGAACAAGTGGGCAATACTTTTATAAAATTAGGGCAGTATCAGTAAGTTAGCAGCAGTCAATTTGGATCTATATTGGTATAAATTGACTTCACTGAACGCCACTTATCTTTGTTAGACAACTCCATATTTATTGTGCATTAATGACTTACCATTTATACTCTAGCATAGGTCACACCAGTGGACAGGGCGCACCCTTAGTTTAGTGTTGTCTAAGTGGGGTTTTTAAGGTCGACCTGCCGACAGATTGCATCCTTAGTTTGGGGGGTTTCATGGCCCCATATTTTTAATATAAATAGAACTAATATTTGTTTAACAGATGTCACAAACATGTTTCCGTGACAACTTGAAAACTGGAAAGCTGTTGTCACAAACTTTGAAACATGTTCCAACGTAAGCAAGAGCAGTATGGAAATGATTATCTGATTTTTCATATAAATCACACCTGCAGAGTGATTAAGAGCAATAGAAATTGATGTTGAGTGGATATGTTTCGCTCATGATTTTTATAAAAAAATTCGGTTAAAAAAAAAAAGTGGGACCTATAAGCAAGTATTTATGGAAAATCTTAAAGCCGAGTTGTTGCAGAGTTGGACAACAATTGCAGTTATTGTAGAAAGTTGGGTAATCTACCACTTGAGCATCGGCCAAGAAAAAATCCAGCTGTTCAGGTCGCAAGGGCTATTTAAACAACTATTCTTATATTATTTTTAATGACATTGGTTGTACATATTCATTCCCATTATAATAGACAATTTTTTAAAATAGAAAAACTATAACAATTTTTTTGAAATAGAAGATAATGTGTAAAAATGGAATTATGCATAGTTATCCCCCAAGTTGACAATGAAGTTTAAAAAAATATAATTTCCATGAAAACGGTTGTGGTACCCGGTACATGAATCCACGTCAATATGAAGGGGAAAGATCACCGTCTCTTCTTGTGCCAAACTGTCTTTTCAGTTTATGCTTTCCGAGCATTCACGTTTTCCACATTCTGTGTGTGGACATCTGCGTCATCTGGATCAAAAAAAATAATTGTTGTCTCTTTTTCTTCCTGGCATATCGGTAGCTTGG
This sequence comes from Lymnaea stagnalis, assembly GCA_964033795.1. Classification (NCBI taxonomy): domain Eukaryota; kingdom Metazoa; phylum Mollusca; class Gastropoda; family Lymnaeidae; genus Lymnaea; species Lymnaea stagnalis. The sequence continues at coordinate 1,116,279 of CAXITT010000027.1, read as the reverse complement.
CAGTAATGATAAGTATTTAAATGTATTAGTATTGTGCTATATAACTTTATAGCCTCTATACGGAAACAAAAATATTAACAGACTCCAATGTAAGAATAGTTGTTTACATAGCCCTTCCAATCGGAAAAACTGGATTTTTTCTTGGCCGACGCTCAAGTGGTAGATTACCGAAAGTTGCATAGCTAGGGTAAGTGCATAGCTAGAGTAAGTGCATAACTAGAGTAAGTGTATAGCAAGGGTAAGTGCCTCCCTTACCCCCTCCACCTTTCCTTCCTATAACAGTCATTCTAGATTTCACTTGATGTTATGAGGGTATGTTGATATGTTAAAGGTGTGTTGATGTGATGAGGTTGTGTTAATGTGATGAGGTTGTGATGTTGGGGTGAGGGTCTGCCGATGTGATGGTGTTTTGGTGTTGTTTGATTGATTGGATATTTATGTAGTGCTGGTATCCATGCTACTTTAGCATGTTAGGGCGTGTTGATGTGGTTAAGGTGTGTTTATATGGTTGGGTGTGTTGATGTGGTTGATGTGGTGAGGGTGTGTTGATGTGGTTAGGGTGTGTTTATATGGTTAGAGTGTGTTGATGTGGTTAGAGTGTGTTGATGTGGTTGATGTGGTTAAGATGTGTTCAGATGGTGATAAAAATTAATACTAGGATCCGTTACAGGTAAAGGGGAAATCACTCCCTTGTTAAAGGCTCCTCTTGCCTTGTTTACCATTTAGTAAATCAACTAGAGACCGACCGAAAGTGATTTTATGATTTCGGCCGAAGCCGAAAATAGGCCGAAAGTTTAAAATGACTTTCGGCCGAAACCGAAAAAAGACCGAAAGTTTAAAAATGACTTTCGGTCGAAACCGAAAAAAGGCCGAAAAATAAAAATGAATTTCGGCCGAAGCCGAAACCGAAGCCGAAACCGAAAATGAAATGTTAAGAGATTTTGAAATTCGTTCCCACATACACTCTGCATACATCGAAATCGAAACCGAAAAAAGGCCGAAAAATAAAAATGAATTTCGGCCGAAGCCGAAACCGAAGCCGAAACCGAAAATGAAATGTTAAGAGATTTTGAAATTCGTTCCCACATACACTCTGCATACATCGAAAATGATTTGGAAAAGTATAAATATTTACATTCTTTTTATAAAAAATGAGATATACGTGAATATTAATAAATAAACATCTAAAAAGGGTTCTCAAACTCGCGGCCCGCGAGCCAATTGTGACCCGCAAGACGATATTTTGCGGCCCGCTACGTGACAGAAAAGTTTATTGTAAATGCGCGGCCCGTTTCACCCATTCTCATATCTATAACGTGACTCTCCGCGACAGTTTCAGTCGAATCTCACCGACTAGTCTAATTCTGATTATTTTTTTAAATGCTTCTATATTTTTTGAATGCAACAGTGAGTAGGTGGATGAAAGTGAATCCTAGTTCTTGAGAACCCTTAATGATTTTATTGTTATTTATAAAGGTTGAGCAGATTGTAACAGTTGTAATCGCTTTTTTTGTGGATTACTTGATGCGGCCCAGTCTCATTCAGACACTAACTCCTGCGCTTCCCCCTCCCCCCTTTTGATGATTTGAGTTTGAGACCCTTGATCTAATGAATACTTTGGATTTTACCATTTTAATATATAAAGAAATTTAAATTGCTTTACAATTTATTTTTAAATTAGTATGGTAGGAGAATATTTGGCAAAAATTGGGGGGTTGGGGGGGGGTGGGGGAAATTAATGCAAAATATTATTTTCTTAAACCGGGTCTCTAAAAATTGTGGTTCTAAAAGATCGCTTAATTTGTTTTTAAAGATCGTTTAGTTGGTTGTTATTGATCGGTTAGTTTGTTCTTAAATATCTGTGAGTTTGTTCATACAGATCGCTTAGTTTGTTCTAAAATATCGCAAAGTTTAATCTTAAAGATCGCTTAATTTGTTCTGAAAGATCGCTTAGTTGGTTGTTAAAGATCGCTTAGTTTGTTGTTAAAGATCGCTTAGTTTTTTGTTAAAGATCGTTTAGTTTGTTCTTAAAGATCGCTTAGTTTGTTGTTAAAGATCGTTTAGTTTGTTCTTAAAGATCGTTTAGTTTGTTGTTAAAGATCGCTCAGTTCGTTGTTAAAGATCTTTTAGTTTGTTCCTAAAGAAAATTTAGTTTTCTGTTAAAGATCGCTTATTTTATTCTTACAAATCATTTAGTTTACTATCAAGATCATTTGTTTTGTTCTTAAAGATTATTTAGTTCGGTCTTAAAAATAGTTTAGTTTGTTCGTTAAGATCGTTTAGTTTGTTATTAAAGATCGCTTAGATAGCTTTTAAAGATCACTTATTTTGTTTTAAAGATCGTTTAGTTTGTTCATAAATGTCATTTAGTTTGTTGTTAAATATCGTTTAGTTTGTTCACAAAGATCGCTTAATTTGTTCTTAAATGTCGCTTAGTTTGTAGCTAAATACAGCTTTTGCTGAGTTTTAATTGACCGAAAACCTGAGTCACTTTCGGCCGGATGGCCGAAAGTCTAAGTCAATTTCGGCCGAAACCGAAGAAAAACCGAAAGTTAAATTTTCAGTTTCGGCCGAAACTGAAATTAAGCCGAAAGTTAACTTTTCAGTTTCTGCCGAAACCGAAACTTGGCCGAAAGTGATAAAATGGCCACTTTCGGCGCCGAAACCGAAGCCGAAGACGAAATTCGGTCGGTCTCTAAAATCAACACAAATATAAAACGTTCCTTAATTTCATAATTTATTTGGTGTACATAACCTCAATACATTGGTACATTACATAACCTCAATACATTGGTACATTACATAACCTCAATACATTGGTACATTACATAACCTCAATACATTGGTACATTACATAACCTCAATACATTGGTACATTACATAACCTCAATACATTGGTCATTGGTACATTACATAACCTCAATACATTGGTCATTGGTACATTACATAACCTCAATACATTGGTACATTACATAACCTCAATACATTGGTACATTACATAACCTCAATACATTGGTACATTACATAAACTCAATACATTGGTACATTACATAACAGTTTAACTATATTTCAAGTTAAATTTCATCCAAAATGTTTTTATTTTACAATACCCCAAACCCCCGGCCGTTCAATACAGAGAATCTTATTTCCTGAGAGGTTTTCCTCATATGATATTCACCACCGATCTGTTTAGCCTTTTGCTAAATATTATAGCATTTCCTTTACAAATGTTGATAAGAGAATCATTCTTTTACTACAGTTACAGTATTTAACTTTCATCCTGTTTAATTTTGCAATGCTGTTACTGTTGTCAAGTGTTGTGATTGTTAAGTGATGTTAACAAGTTAAGTGTGTGTTACTACAAGTTAAACTTTTCTCTTGCGATACATGTGAAACATTCGCCCCGTAGCAAGTTGGTTACATTGAAAGAACTCAGAACCAGGTGGTGAACAGTATTAATTAGATACCGGTACTAAATGTCTTGACCTCTGCGAGACATGAATCGATCTGCTGGTGGTGGAAATTTATTTAATTTAAATGCTCTATGAAAAGGTGTCCAGATTTTCCTCCCTGTTTCAACTGTTATATGACCAATGCTCAAATCTTATACTTGTTACACAATTACGATTCTGGGGACTTATTGCCATTTTCTCAGATCTAATTTTTGAATATAAAATTGTTAATCAGAATTTACGAATGTGCAATTTTAATTGTTATTATGTTGAAAATAAATCAGAGTACATTCCCCTTAAAGTATTATTAGTCTCATTTCAACTAGTTGTCTCTCCTGCATACGAAGTTTTCATATTGATTTATAGTCAACAATTACAGATTACGGCTCAAAAAAAATTCAAAAAAAAAAAAGAAATACAAGGTTGTTGAAGCCTCCACTTGTATCAGTCCATCTGATGTCATTTAGTATATTTGTAAGCACAGAAAGTGAAAAGGTACACTCCTCAAAATATACAAATATTAATTTACATACACACAAAAAGAGTAAAACATTTCAACAATATAATGTAATGATTCGAAATATAGCAAAAATCTCTCTTTCAACTAGAACATCTGCCGGCCTACAAAGAGGGATTAAATCAGAACCATCTAGTAAAGAAGTTCTAGAAATTGATTGCATTCTATGGAACACAGTCGAACGTAAACAACCTTTTCCCAATCAAGAAAGGGGTACGTAAGGAGGGGCACAGCATATTTACTCGGTGATGTCAATATCAAGGCAAAACGAAGGAGAGACAAGTGGTGCTGGCTAAAAATAGACGAACACACATGCTAATCGATGCTATAACAATGTTATTTATGATCATTTTACACTCAAAATCAAATTTGAACATCCATCATTAAGATGGAGGATCTTATAACCAAGTGTGTCTATCCACTATGTTCTTATCTTTATATCATCAGAAGTGTGTCTACCCACCATGTTCTTATCTTTATATCATGAGAAGTATGTTGCTATGTAGAACGTGTTTATACACTTTCCTCGTGCCGTGCACTCTAGTTGACCCCACATGAGACAGCGTTCGCATTGGGCGTGGTTCTATTTTTCCTTTCATCTAGCCGTTGTTTTCCACAACTATAAACTAAAAATAACTAATAAATTCCAATAGAATTTAGGGGACACTTCGATAATTGACTAGAATGATAAACAACGCCACGCTTGGATTTCCACTCCTTATTTGTAAAAAAAAAGCGGTCTTAGAATTCTAAGCATTAGTTATAAAAATGTTTCACTGTTAATTGTAACAGAAATGTTTAAGGAATGTCTAGAACAGCGGGTTGGTTGCGACCCCTTTGTTGGTCGAACGACCCTTACATGGGGGTCGCCGAAGACCATTGGAAGAGACGTGTTTTCATATTAATTAGCAACGAAAATATATTTATGGTTGGGGGTTTCCCACTGTAATGAAAAAAAAAGGCATGCAGTTGGCATAAAATGACCCCCCCCCCCCCAAAAAAAAAGTCCCCCACTTCCAACGTCACTACCTAGATTGTGCTATGATATGTTGTAAAAGTGTAACATGCATCAAGACAGGAGGCCATATTTGGAGATGAACTCAAAATACAATGTCTATATGCTTAGTAAACTATTTTCTGGACGTGTTCTCAAACTAAACGAATTTGTTTTAACATTTTTAAATGAGTTCCAAATCGAATTTATTTTAAAAGTATCCTTATTATATTTTCCATACAATGTTTTTCATGAACAAAAAAAAATTATCAACAAAAGAATAACGCGAAGGATGTCACTGGCTCTACAAAACTATTCTCAAATTAAATCTATAAATGCAAAGAAAGTTGTTGTGAATAATCCGATAGGCTCTGAGCAGTTTTAATGGCATGGCACTTTGGGCACACATGTTACTCTGGGCTCACGTGTTACTCTGGGCTCGCGTGATAATCTGGGTTCACGTGATTAACTGGGCTAACGTGCTATTCTGGGCTGATGTGATAAACTGGGCTCGCATCCTATTCTGGGCTCACGTGGTAATCTGGGCTCACGTGATAATCTGGGCTCACGTGATAATCTGGGCTCACGTGATAGTCTGGGCTCGCGTGTTGATCTGAGCTCGCGTGCTATTCTGGGCTCGCGTGGTAGTCTGGGCTCACGTGATGATGTGGGCTCATGCGATAATCTGGGCTCACATGATAATATGGGCCAACGAGCTATTCTGGGCTCAAGTGATAATCTGGGCTCGCGTGGTAAACTGGGCTCGCGTGGTAATCTGGGCTCGCGTGGTAAACTGGGCTCGCTTGGTAATCTGGGCTCGCGTGGTAATCTGGGCTCGCGTGGTAATCTGGGCTCGCGTGGTAATCTGGGATCACGTGATAATCTGGGCTCACGTGATATTCTGTGCTCGCGTGGTAATCTGGGCTCGCGTGTTATTCTGGGCTCGCGTGTGGTAATCTGGGCTCGCGTGGTAAACTGGGCTCGCTTGGTAATCTGGGCTCGCGTGGTAATCTGGGCTCGCGTGGTAATCTGGGCTCGCGTGGTAATCTGGGCTCACATGATAATCTAGGCTAACGTGCTATTCTATTCTCACGTGATAATGTGAGCTCGCTTTCTATTCTGGGCTCGCGTGGTAATCTGGGCTCACGTGATAATCTGGGCTAACGTGCTATTCTGGGCTCGCGTGATAATCTGGACTCGCGTGGTAATCTGGACTCGCTTGGTAATTTGGGCTCGCGTGCTATTCTGGGCTCACGTGATAATCTGGGCTTGCGTGATAATCTGGACTCAATGGGTAATCTTTGCTAGCGTGCTATATAGGGACCGCAAGTTGTAACCCATCCATCCCATAATTCAAATATACACCTGATACCAACACAAAACAATTTACACCGTAAAGGGTAAACTACAATTTAAAGTGTAAACTAAAATGTCCTATCTAACTATTACCATGTATTTAGAATCGGAAATTCAAATAATCTTGATTCTGTATTGTTGTATTATGGTCTATTTCCAGTCGTCCTGACTAAATCTTTCCATTGATCAAATAACCAAGGACGAGAGAGTGAAGCTGACGAATTGAGCACCTCTCCCTCACTGATGCAATGAAGTATATGTGTTGCAATGAAGTGTATGTATTGCAATGGAGTGTATGTATTGCAATGAAGTGTATTTGTTGCAATGAAGTGTATGTGTTGTAATGAAGTGTATGTGTTGTAATGAAGTGTATATGTTGTAATGAAGTGGATGTGTTGTAATGAAGTGTTTGTGTTGTAATGAAGTAAATGTGTTGCAATAAAGTGTATGTGTTGCAATGAAGTGTATGTGTTGTAATGAAGTGTATGTGTTGTAATCAAGTGTATGTGTTGTAATGAAGTGTATGTGTTGTAATGAAGTGTATGTGTTGTAATGAAGTGTATGTGTTGTAATGAAGTGTTTGTGTTGCAAGGAAGTGTATGTGTTGTAATGAAGTGTATGTGTTGTAATGAAGTGTACGTGTTGCAATGAAGTGTATGTGTTGTAATGAAGTGTATGTGTTGTGATGATGTGTATGTGTTGTAATGAAGTGTATGTGTTGTAATGAAGTGTATGTGTTGCAATGAAGTGTATGTGTTGCAATGAAGGGCATGCGTTGCAATGAAGGGCAATGTCAAGAACAATGCCCCTTTTTAAGAAAACGACAAAACGAGATTGGAAAAATCCATTTTCCATATAAATAGCGAAACGAATGCGAGTCTGAAGGTCAGCACATCACGTGACAAGACGCCACATCACGTGACAAGACGCCACATCACGTGACAAGACGCCACATCACGTGACAAGACGCCACGCCACGTGACAAGACGCCACATCACGTGACAAGACGCCACATCACGTGACAAGACGCCACATCACGTGACAAGACGCCAAGTCAATTACACCCAGGCCACACCAGCACCAAATAAAATTAAACACTCGAAATCATTTTTTTATTTTTTTTTCACGTTTGAACTCAGCCGCTCCAGCTCACTCTTTTCTTTCCGGGGGTGGGGGCTGGGGGTG
>CAXITT010000027.1:1072051-1092581 GCA_964033795.1 Lymnaea stagnalis | reverse complement strand
ACGGGGGCGGTGGGACGGGGGGCGGTGGGACGGGGGCGGTGGGATAGGGCGGTGGGACGGGGCGGTGGGATAGGGCGCTATCTGAGTTTTCTTTTAGGTCACGAAAAGTTTTCTCCAATCCACGAAATGCGATCAAGGCCACTCGTTAGGACTTTCTTATCAATATAATGCGAAGGATAATTGCTGATTGTAAAAAAACTTAAAATTGTAGTAGTGAAATTACGTGGTGTTGAATTCGTTGTAGGGACCCGTTTGTCTATTCCAGTTCATCCTTATGACCAACCAGATGACCAACAGATTGACCAACAGGATGAATAAAACAAATATCAACTACGTGACCAACAGGATGAGCGGCATAAAAACAAAACGTTGACCAGCATGATGACCATCATAATGACCAACATAATGACCAACATAATGACCAACATAATGACCAACATAATGATCAACTTAATGACCAACAAAAATGACCAACATAATGACAAACATAATGACCAACATAATGACCAACTTAATGACCAACTTAATGACCAACATGATGACCAACTTAATAAACAACATAATGACCAACATAATGACCAACTTAATGACCAACATGATGACCAACTTAATAACCAACATGATGACCAACTTAATGACCAACTTAATGACCAACATAATGACCAACTTAATGACCAAAATAATGACCAACTTAATGACCAACATGATGACCAACTTAATGACCAACATGATGACCAACTTAATGACCAACTTAATGACCAACTTAATGACCAACTTAATGAACAACATGATGACCAACTTAATGACCAACTTAATGACCAACTTAATGACCAACTTAATTGACCAACTTAATGACCAACTTAATGACCAACTTAATGACCAACATGATGACCAACTTAATGACCAACTTAATGACCAACTTAATGACCAACTTAATGACCAACAGGATGACCAACTTAATGACCAACATGATGACCAACAGGATGACCAACTTAATGACCAACTTAATGACCAACTTAATGACCAACTTAATAACCAACTTAATGACCAACTTAATGACCAACTTAATGACCAACATGATGACCAACTTAATGACCAACTTAATGACCAACATGATGACCAACTTAATGACCAACTTAATGACCAACATGATGACCAACTTAATGACCAACTTAATGACCAACTTAATGACCAACATGATGACCAACTTAATGACCAACTTAATGACCAACATGATGACCAACTTAATGACCAACTTAATGACCAACTTAATGACCAACATGATGACCAACTTAATGACCAACATGAAGAAATACATAATGATCAAACACCAGGACCCGGTGTAAAAAAGCTTCACCCGGTTAGGACCTAGAATATAAAGACAAAAACGTTTACAAAATATTATTGTTGGGTTTATGAGACGACATGAGGCATCACATGAAAGAAAATTGAATGGAATATATGTTTGTAAACTTAATTCTTTAGGCTAACTAAAATAAATGACTACAAATGACATCCGAATAGCATTTAAAAAACACGCAGCGCTGCCATTCGCACCCGGGTCCCATTAGAACAGCGGTTCTCAACCTGTGGGTCGCGACCCCTTTAGGGGTCGAACGACCCTTTCCTAGGGCTGGCCTAAGACCATCGGAAATCGCATATCCTTAACAGTTATGAAGCAGCAAACTAAAATAATTTTTTGGCTGGGGGTCGCCACAGCATGAGGGACTGTATTAAAGGGTCGCGGCATTAGAAAGGTTGAGAACCACTGCATTAGACCAATGTTATTGGGATGCCATTTGTTGTAGTATATTTTAGTTAAACTGAAGAAGTCGGTCTTTCATTTGTTACTTTATTTTGTCTTACAAAGCCTAAAATAATATTTTAAATAGTTTTTTTAATCCCAACCCCTCACTTCTGGTACCCGGGTGCGAATAGGCGCAGCCCATTGAGCATTTTGAGTGAGGGTAGTCGGAGTCTCAGAAGAAAACAAACATTTCTCAATTTTAAAAAAAAAAAATTGTTTTAGATAATTTGATATGCGCCTTCGAGATCCAAGATTAAAATGGTAAATGAAAAGAACAAAGGTAATGGCTCTCGAGGAGGGGAGTGCAAGGCTCAAATTATCTTTATCTTGTTGTTTCCCCCCCCCCCCTTTTTTCAAAATTTGTGACGTCATTTGCCCATTATTTCCGTTAAGGTTTAAGTATATAAGCCGGAATAAAGAGACTAGAGTTAGAGTCATCAGATGAGCGGACGACACACGAGTCTGGAACACATTAAAACATGATCTGCACAGTGTTGGTCTTCGCGTCATGTCTCACGACCTTGACATCAGCTTTAGGGATGCACTTTATGGATTGTCCCGGCAATGACAGTAAGTGTATGACGTGGTTCTGACATGTTTTTGCCTGCTAGCTAGCCTGGTCTACCTGGTAGCTAGGATGGTCTATCTGTAGCTGGCCAGGTAGATGTGGTAGCTTGGCTGGTATACCTCGTAGGCGGGCTCGTACACCGGAGGGGTAGGGGTGGTTCAACTAGTAGTAGAGCCGTCGCGTGACTTTTGGAGGCCCCATGCCACTTTTTGTTTTTGTATCCCCCCCCCCCCATCCCTGCGTTCAGAGTTAATAATAGTTTAAGTTCCCCCCACATTGAGCACCAAATGAAGTTACTTTACTGACCACCAAATGAAGTTACTTTACTGACCACCAAATGAAGTTACTTTACTGACCACCAAATGAAGTTACTTTACTGACCACCAAATGAACCATCCCTGCGTTCAGAGTTAATAATAGTTTAAGTTCCCCCCACACACACATCAAAACGTTAGCCATTTAAATATCAGAGGGATTGCAAGATTTGTTGTGATGGCAAGGTCCACTTGTTGTAGGGCTGGTACAGATAATAGCTCGTATACATCATAGCTGGTACACATCATAGCTCGTACACATCATAGCTCGTGCAGGTCATAGCTCGTACACATCATAGCTGGTACACATCATAGCTTGTATATATCGTAGCTGGTATACATTACAGCTGATATTTTAAGTTAGCTTATGTTGTAGATCCATCAACACAACCCTTATCATTTTGGTGATTATTTCATAGTCACGATTTAAAAAAAAAATACAATTTGGGTAGTAATTGTTATTGGTATTTTTTGTTCATTGATCATTGTAATTCCATTAATTACGTAATTGGCGATTGTTGTAATTCCTATTATTACACAGTTACACATACGCGATTTTGTAATTCTTATTATTACACATTTGCGATTGTTCTAATTCCTATTGATTACACAAATACGATGGTTGTTCTTAATTGTAGGAGGAGCTTTGTACAATTTTAAATTAAGTTTAATAATGATTTTGACTTGGGTTTAGCAATTGTATTGTGTAGCAACAAAAAACCAAACAACAACAACGCATTAACAACAACAACGACAACAACAACAACAACGACAACAACAAAACAACAAATATTTGTAACAAAAGGAAAGCATACAATCAATTCAAACAATCCATTTATACAATTGAATTCGAACAATCAATTCAAACAATCAATTCAAATAATCAATTTTCCACAATAATCCGTAAATGTATATTTTTTAAAGCTATAATAATTATGATTTTTAAAAAGACCTGTTGTTTTCTTAATTATTTGATTTAAAAAATAAAAATGAAATTTGTTTAGTAATCCAGACTAATGAGAAATTTGGCAGTAAATTAATTTGAACAGTGGAATCATGTTCATTTAATATTACGAGCATTTCAAAATAGAACAGATTCAAGATAAGCGAACTACGTGCAGACGAGTTTGTCAACTTTCCAGCAGGTGGCGCTGCCATTACAATCCGATTGTTGTGAACTATGCTCCAGAAATTTAAGACGACATTGAATGCTATGCAATGTTATAAATAGATGTGGATGTGTTTAACTGGCACCCGTGCTGATTTTAGTCAGTGGTGCTATGCCAGGATGTGTCTGAAAATGGAAACATTGGGGTGGGGGGATGAAATGATGACATTAAAATTGTATAATTAAATGAGTCTTTTTACTACTCAGAAGCCTGTCAGTTAAACTGACACCAAAGCCATATATTCATTTAAAACATTACTAAATTGTCAGATTTGATGTTAAAGCAGTAGCATCGTGAATTGAATGTGTTGAATGACTTTCTCTGTCAAGATGTCTTGGGTTTATTGAGGAATTCAATGTGTGAATGTCTTTCTCTGTCCACATTGTCTTGTTTTTATTGAGGAATTCAATGTGTGAATGACTTTCTCTGTCCACATGTCTTGTGTTTATTAAGGAATTCAATATGTGAATGTCTTTCTCTGTCCACATGTCTTGTGTTTATTGAGGAATTCAATATGTGAATGTCTTTCTCTGTCCAGATGTCCTGGGTTTGTTGAGGAAATGCTGCACCAGTGACCAGCTGCCGAAAGGCTGTGAATGTTTTGACATCTCCTCAAGCACGGACTTCACCAACACCCTCTTCCACAAAGCCCAGTGCCCGGCGGAAATCAACGTCGCCTTCAACCTTTTCACCCGGGCACACCGAAACAGTGCGACCAGGATCAGGGTACGTCAGGGGGTCGGATGGCAGGGTAGGTCAGGGGGTCGGATGGCAGGGTAGGTCAGGGGGTAGGATGGCAGGGTAGGTCAGGGGGTCGGATGGCAGGGTAGGTCAGGGGGTCGGATGGCAGGGTAGGTCAGGGGGTCGGATGGCAGGGTAGGTCAGGGGGTCGGATGGCAGGGTAGGTCAGGGGGTCAGATGGCAGGGTAGGCCAGGGTATCGGATGGCAGGGTAGGTCAGGGGGTCGGATGGCAGGGTAGGTCAGGGGTCAGATGGCAGGGTAGGCCAGGGTATCGGATGGCAGGGTAGGTCAGGGGGTCAGATGGCAGTGTAGGTCAAAGGGTCGGATGGCATTGGTAGGTCACGGGGCCGGATGGGTCAATTTCGAGATCTCTGACAGCCTAGATAAATAGCTGAGACCGTCATTCCCAGTTACTTAGATCTATCAAATGGGATTGCCGTGAATACAAGAACTAAGCTACTTAAATATTTTTTACAAGTCAAATCTCCATAGCAACAACCACAACAAAAAAAAACAAAACAATAATATCAAAAATTAGAACAACAACAAGAAAAAAAAGACATTCGTTTTCGGATCAATTACCCTGAATTTGCTCTAAACATAATTTGATTTAGATTGGCAATCAGAAACCAGTCTGTGCAGAAAATAACTGGACGCTTCCGTAAATGTGTGGTTGTCGAAGATTCTATTATTACAAGAGTGATAACTCGGGGAATGACCTGTCAATGGTAACAAACTGTCCAGAGTCTTCCGGGGAGGGGCTGCCAGACGGGACATGACACATTGTTGTTTAATAATTCTATTTCCGTCAGTCAGGGGATGCCAATATTAGGAGCAGCCCTTACAACGGTGCCAAGAAGACCGTCTTTGTGGCTCACGGCTTCACGGACTTTGGGTCTGCTCCCTGGTGTCTGGGCATGAAGAATGCACTCTTGGATGCGGTAATTCTTTTCTTGTTCTATGTATCATGTAATCTCTTGTACAAACTAAAACCTTAATCTTCAACTTGCTGATATATTTCCTACACATTTCAGCCCAATAAACTTTCTGCTGCATATTTCAGGGAATAAAACCTTATGAAAAAAATTGAATTACTCTCTAAACCACCTCATCAGAAAATAAAGGCTTGTAATTAATCTCTAAACCAACTCATCGGAGAATAAAACCAAATAGTTACTCTGTAGGCCATCTCATCAAAAAATAAACGCTTTTAATTATTAATCTCTACACCAACACATCAGAGGATTAACACTTACAATTACTCTCTAAACCAACTCAAAGAATAAACACTTATAATTGCTCTCTAAAACCAACTCAGAGAATAAAATCTTATAATTACTCGCTAAACCAACTCAGAGATAAAAATCTTATAATTATTCTCTAAACCAACTCAGAGAATAAAATCTTATAATTACTCTCTAAACCAACTCAGAGAATAAAATCGTATGATTACTCTCTAAACCAATTCAGAAAATAAAATCTTATAAATACTCTCTAAACCAACTCACACACACACCCATATTTCCCCATCACAACCAACGTATCCACCAAGTGTGTCCACCTTGTTGCCTGCCAATGTCTTCCTTGCAGACGGCTGGGCCACGACACCAATCCTCAGAGTATAAGCGCACCGCTCACGTCCAAAGAAAGCACACGGCGAGAAAAAGCAAAATTAACCCAAGACATACTAAGACCCAAACCAACGTGCGGCACACGTCCGGGAAAGCGTTTCCAGCCACAGGTGGGGGCTGACAGGATACCTGCGTACTCATCGTCGCCTGTGAAGGACGAACAACAACAACAACAACAACAACAACAACAACAACAACAACAACAACAACAACAACAACAACACATCACTGTAGAGACCGACCGAAAGTGATTTTCTGATTTCAGCCGAAGCCGAAAATAGCCCGAACGTTTAAAATGACTTTCGGCCGAAACCAAAAATAGTCCGAAAGTTAAAAAATGACCTTCGGCCGAAACAGAAAAAAGACCGAAAATTAAAAATGAATTTCGGCCAAAGCCGAAGCCCAAACCGAAGCCGAAACCGAAAATGAAATATTTAGATATTTTGAAAATCTTACAGCATGCATTCTGCATACAGCGAAAATGATGGGGGAAAGTATAAATATTTACATTCTTTTTATAACAAATGAGATAATCGTGAATACTAATAAATAAATATCTAATATAGGGGTCTCAAACTGGCGGCCCGCGAGCCATTTGTGACCCGCAAGACGATATTTTGCAGGTCACTAGATGATAGAAAAGTTTAGTGTTAATGCGCCGGCCCGTTTCCCCCATTCTCATATCTATAACGTGACTCTCCGCGACGGTTTGAGTCGAATCTCACCGACTAGTCAAATTCTGATTTTTTAAAAATGTTTCTATATTTTTTTGTATGATTATAATATAAGAACCGTTTTAAACTCGGAATAATTTTTTTTTTAATTTTATAGCTTTTTATGAGACAAACATGGCAAAGAGTGCGGCTTTGAGAAAAATTTTGAAAAGTAAATTGCTTCCTCACTCAAGCCAAAGCTGCTCAGCTGTGTAAAAAGAAGCGCTGTCAGGTCTCTGGCAACAGTGAGTAGGTGGAAGAAAGTGAATCCTAGTTCTTGAGAACCCTTAATATTTTTATTGTTATTTATAAAGGTTGAGCATATTGTAACATTTGTTATCGCTTTTTTTGTGGAATACTTGATGCGGCCCACTCTCATTCAGGCACTACCTCCTGCGGCTCCCCTGATGTTTTGAGTTTGAGAACCGTGATCTAATGAATACTTTGGATGTGACCAATTTATTATAAAAGTATTAAAAGTAATTTTAATTGATTTACAATTTTTAAAAATTAGTATGGTACGAGAAAATTTGGCAAAAATTGGAGGGTGGGGGAAATTAATGCAAAATAGACTCTTGAGTGCCTTTGCTTTTGTAATATACTTACAGCCTAGAACATATACCTACAACAATTATTGTGGCTCTATTAGAGCCAATTGCCACCTAAATATATGTTATTGCACAATGTTTTGCTGTTTTCGTAATACTAATGCTTTGTGTTTTCATCAATAGCTTGCAAGATTTCACTGTATTAATATTCAACCTAGTAATAACACACTAGTATTTCCGTGCTGGTGACGTAATTATTTCGTTCGGAGACTAACCTGAGTCACCCCCATTGGTGGTGAAAATGATTTTTTTAAAACCCTGTCTCTTAAAATTGTTGTTCTGATCATGGTTCTAAAAGATCGCTTAATTTGTTCTTAAAGGTCTCTTATTTGTTTTAAAAGATCGTTTAGTTTGTTCATAAAGATCCCCTGGTTTGCTGTTAAAGATCGCTTAGTTTGTTGTTAAAGATCGCTTAATTTTTTCTTAAAGATCGCTTAGCTTTGTATAAAGATCTTTTTGTTTGCTCTTAAAGATCATTTAGTTTTTTTAAATAGATCTTTTAGTTTGTTATTAAAAATCGTTTAGTTTGTTCTTAAAGATCGCTTATTTTGTTGTTGAAGATCGCTTAGTTTTTTCATAAAGATCGCTTTTTTGTTCTTAAAGATGATTGATTTTGTTCCTTAAGATCGATTAGTTTGTTCTTAAAAATATTTTAGTTTGTTCCTAAAGAACATTTAGTTTTATTATAAAGATCGCTTAGTTTATTCTTATAAATCATTTAGTAAACTATTTAAGATCATTTGTTTTGTTCTTAAAGATCATTTAGTTCGTTCTTAAAAATCGATTAGTTTATTCTTTAAGATCGTTTAGTTTGTGTTATTAAAGATAGTTTAGATTGTTCTTAAAGATCGCTTAGTTTGTTGTTAAATATCGTTTAGTTTGTTCTCCTAAGATCGCTTAATTTGTTCTTAAAGATCGCTTTATTTGTTTTTAAAGATCACTTAGTTTGTTGTTAGATATCATTTTCGCTGAGCATTAGATGACCGAAAACCTGATACACTTTCGGCCGGATGGCCGAAAGTTTAAGTCAATTTCGGCCGAAACCGAAAAAAACGAAAGTTAACTTTTCTCTTTCGGCCCAAACTGAAATTAAGCCGAAAGTTATTTTTTCAGTTTCGGCCGAAATAGAAACTTGGCCGAACGTAATAAAATGGTCACTTTAGGTGCCGAAACCGAAGCCGAAATTCGGTCGGTCTCTACATCACTGTATTTTTCCAGTGAGCAGTAAAGCTGGTATGAGGCTCCTTCTCATTAACACCAATGGAAGCACTCCTTCTCAAAACACAAATAGACGGACTCCTTCTCACAGCACCAATAGATAGACTCCTTCTCATAGTTCCAATGGACGGCCTCCTTCTCATACAACCAAAGACTGGACTCCTTCTGATACCACCAAAGAATGGACTCCTTCACATAGCACACAAAAATGGAACCTTACTTATAGCACCAATGGAAGGTCTTTGATTATACAAGGTTTACATGCAGCTCCACCCAACAGAAAGACATGACGTAGAATCATAAATTCAATGATCTTATAAATAGATTATTAAACAAAGAAAACGCAATTTAAAAAATCAACTGCGGTTTATCTCTCCTTTATTAGTTACATTTATGTCATTTGTAACATTTTTTTCAGTTTGTTCAATTTGTTACTTTACGCTTGTAACATTACTTGCTTAAATGTCTTGCTGATGACATGCACGTGTCTCGTCGGTCAGGAAGACTTGAATGTCATCCTAGTGGACTGGCAGGCAGGAGCCAAAGGACCCAACTACTACCAGGCTGTGGCGAACACACGAGTCGTTGGCGCCATGATCGGACGTCTCATCCAGGACTTTCACACTGTCGCCAATGCTAACTTCGGGGTAAGCCAGGAGTTTGGGGTGCATGTGTTTGATAGATGCACACTTACTTCGGGGTAAGCCAACAGTTTAAGGTGCATGTGGCTGGTCATTAACACTTAACATTTATCTTAAAACTAGACAAATGACACATTTTATCACACTGGCTGATTTTTTATGCCATAGATGAGCTTCATATCATTGATGGGTAGACAGCAGACGAGAATTTGAAACAAATTACAGTGTTATTATATTTGGTATTGCACTTGAAATAACGTGACTTTTCCTTACGCAACTATTTAATGTTGCATTTTGTCATGGTGCTATCATGGCCTTTCTATTTCAGAACTTCCATCTGATTGGTCACAGCTTAGGAGCTCAGATTATGGGATACGCTGGAAAAGAAATTTTCCGCTTAACCAATCAAAAAGTGGGTCGTATCTCAGGTAGGAATAGTTGAATTGTATGCGCCAATACAACAAACAAACAACAACAGTACACACACATCCGCATCTTAAACGTGTACGTGTGTTCGTTTACGGTGCAACTCATCAGACCACAACTCGCCAGACCACAACTCGCCAGACCACAACTCGCCAGACCACAACTCACCAGACCACAACTCGTCAGACCACAACTCGCCAGACCACAACTCACCAGACCACAAGTCGCCAGACCATAGCTCGCCAGACCACAACTCACCAGACCACAACCCGCCAGACCACAACTCGCCAGACCACAAGTCGCCAGACCACAACTCGCCAGACCACAACTCGCCAGACCACAGCTCGCCAGACCACAAGTCGCCAGCCCACAACCCGCCTAACTCGCCAGACCACAACTCACCAGACCACAACTCGCCAGACCACAACTCGCCAGACCACAACTCACCAGACCACAACCCGCCAGACCACAACTCGCCAGACCACAACTCGCCAGACCACAACTCGCCAGACCACAACTCGCCAGACCACAGCTCGCCAGACCACAAGTCGCCAGACCACAACTCGCCAGACCACAAGTCGCCAGAATACAGCTCGCCAGACCACAGCTCGCCAGACCACAGCTCGCCAGACCACAAGTCGCCAGACCACAACTCGCCAGACCACAACTCGCCAGACCACAACTTGTTCCCAGAAGTGAAGAGGAATATATGTTGATTAGTTGAAGACATTGGTCTTTCGAAGGAGGAAATTATGTTCACATTTGAACATACTTGTGCACTCGTAAAGGAATGTTTGATGTCTATTGTTATGAAAGGAAAGTGTACTGTAGCAACGGAATGGGAAATGATCATGAAATCGGTTTTCAGCAGGTGCTGCATTCCCCCCCCCCCCACAGCTGGAGCTAAGCACCGTCACAGCTGGAGCTATACTCCGCCACAGCTGGAGCTATTCACCGTTACAGCTGGGCCTATTCCCCGTTAAAGTTGGAGCTATGCAACATTACAGCTGGAACTACGCATCGCTACAGCTGAAACTACGCACCGTCACAGCTGGAGCTAGGCCACATCACAGCTGGAACTATGCACCACCAAGGCTGGAGCTATGCACCGTCAAAGCTGGAGCTATGCACTGTTACAGCTGAAGCTACGCACTGTCACAGGTGGAGCTAGGCACAATCACAGCTGGAACTATGCACCGTTGACAAACACAGGATTCGGGAGCTTCAGTACATTTAAATATTTTGTCTCTAAGTTTTGTTGTTAAAAATTTTTTATTACAATATTATAACACAGTTAGATATTCAATGAATAAGCATTTAATTCCCCACTAATAATTTTACTGAAAAAAATGTGTCCACACAAACGCCATTGTTTTTGGTTTCTTTTTTGATCGAAAGGCCTTGACCCCGCTGGTCCCGGCTTTGAGAACTACAGTGACTTTGTGAGAATCGACAAAAGTGATGGTCAATTTGTGGATATCATGCACACAGACGCAGAGCTATTACTTAACTCAGGTACACATGAATGTCTTTAATTAACTCATGTACACAGATGCAGAGCCATTACTTAACTCTGGTACACATGAATGTCTTTAATTAACTCATTACAAAAAATATCATTTACTTAACCCAGGTACATACATAGAAAAGTCTCTTGTGTAAACATTACTTGAGATACCAATTAGATTTCATCAGCCATTGCCAAACCTTACAAAAAAAAACCACAGACCAACAATGAGTCCAATCCATTCAATTAACAGCCCAAAATTCATGCAGAGCAATGTATACACTCCAACATTCACGCATACCCCCTCAATAAACACTGTCCACCAGCTACACCAACCGCTAAATAAACACATCCAACATTCATGCAACCCACCCCCCCCCCCCCCCNCCCCAATTCTATCAACAGTCCAACTTAATGTCAACCCACTTAACTGAAGATTGTTGATCATTTCTCGCCCAGGTTTTGGAACCCGTTTCTCTATCGGTCATGTTGACTTCTACCCTAACGGTGGGGTCCACCAGCCTGGCTGCCCACCAGAGACCTACGGCATCCTCTCCATGATCAGCTTCGAATGTAATCTTGTTATTTTTTTTGTGGTGGGGTTGGCTGTTGAAGTTGATAGATATCAGATCAATGCTAACTTTAAGTGTGGTGGAGTTGGCTGTTGAATTTGATAAATATTAGATCAACAGTAACTTTAAAAGTGGTGTTGTTGGCTCTTGAAGTTGATACATATAATACCAACAGTAACTTTAAATATGTAGTGGTTGGCTGTTGAAGTTAATACATATAAGGGCAACAGTAACTTTATTTATGGTGGGGTTGGCTGTTGTAGTTGATAAATATTAGATCAACAGTAACTTTAAAAGTGGTGTGATTGGCTATTGGAGTTGATACATAACAGATCAACCGTTATTGACTTCCAATGTTACACATAAAAGGAGTATGCTGAAGCTCCGATGATAGTCAGTGCTCTTACCCATGTCATAAATATATATCGCCTTCATAAAACTCATAATCAACATAACTTAGATACGTCACTTTGTCACCTTCCAACCCCCGCCCCCAAAATCTAACAGCAGAAAAGAATACTGGAGCATGCAGCCATGGTCGAGCTGTCGACTACTTCACCTACTCCATCAACAGATGTCGCTACAACCCACCCAACGGTGACGCATCCTGCACGATGGGATACCACGTCAGCAGGAGTTGCAAGGGAGACTACCACCCCCACACTACCAGCACAGTGCCATTTTGTTAGATTGAGCAGATTTTGTTTCAATAAAAAACGCGAAATATCCTGGTAGCCGAATGTGTCTGAACGTCAAAGGTTAATGTGTTTGTCTGAATATCAGAAGTTACGTGTGTCTGAATATCAGAAGGTATGTGTGTCTGAATAACTTAAGTTATGTGTGTCTGAATATCTGAAGTTATGTGTGTCTGAATATCAGAAGTTATAATATGTGTCTGAATACAGAAGTTATATGTGTCCGAATATCCGAGGTTACAAGGGAGATTACCTTGCAACTGAGCTCAAGATCCACTTAGTTAAAAGGATGTAGAAATGTTGTGTTTTTTTCCAAATCCAATCCCTAGCAACGCCGGGTACATTGGCTAGTTATGAACGTGTCCTGTTATAACCTTCCTGTTGAATGGCAGACTTACAGACATCACCTTCCTGTTGGATGGCAGACTTACAAACATCACATTCCTGTTGGATGACAAAGTTACAAACATCACCTTCCTGTTGAATGGCAGACTTACAAACATCACCGTCCTGTTGGATGGCAGACTTACAAACATCAACTTCCTGTTGAGTGGCACACTTACAAACATCACCTTCCTGTTGGATGACAAACTTACAAACATCACCTTCCTGTTGGATGACAGACTCACAAACATCACCTTCCTGTTGGATGGAAGACTTACAAACATCACCTTCCTGTTAGATGGAAGACTTACAAACATCACCTTCCTGTTGGATGACAAACTTACAAACATCACCTTCCTGTTGGATGACATACTTACAACATCACCTTCCTGTTGGATGACAAACTTACAAACATCACCTTCCTGTTGGATGACAAACTTACAAACATCACCTTCCTGTTGGATGACAAACTTACAAACATCACCTTCCTGTTGGATGACAAACTTACAAACATCACCTTCCTGTTCGATCGCAGATTTACAAAATCACCTTCCTGTTGAATGGAAGACTTACAAACATCATCTTCCTGTTGGATGGAAGACTTACAAACATCACTTTCCTCATGGATGACAAACTTACAAACATCACCTTCCTGTTGGATGGCAGACTTACAAACATCACCTTCCTGTTGGATGAAAAACTTACAAACATCATCTTCCTGTTGGATGGCAGACTTACAAACATCACCTTCCTGTTGGATGAACAACTTACAAACATCATCTTCCTGTTGGATGGCAGACTTACAAACATCACTTTCCTCATGGATGACAAACTTACAAACATCACCTTCCTGTTGGATGGCAGACTTACAAACATCACCTTCCTGTTGGATGAAAAACTTACAAACATCATCTTCCTGTTGGATGGCAGACTTACAAACATCACCTTCCTGTTGGATGAACAACTTACAAACATCATCTTCCTGTTGGATGGCAGACTTACAAACATGCCCTTTCTGTTGGATGGAAGACTTACAAACATAACCTTCCTGTTAGATGGAAGACTTACAAACATCACCTTGCTGTTGGATGACAAAATTACAAACACCACCTTCCTGTTGGATGGCAGACTTACAAACATCACCTTCCTGTTGGATGACAGACTTACAAACATCACCTTCCTGTTGGATGACAGACTTACAAACATCACCTTCCTGTTAGATGGAAAACTTACAAACATCACCTTCCTGTTAAATGGAAGACTTACAAACATTACCTTCCTGTTGGATGGCAGACTTACAAACATCACCTTCCAGTTGAATGGCAGACTTACAAACATCACCTTCCAGTTGAATGGCAGACTTACAATCATTACATTCCTGCCGAATAGCACGCTATTCAAATAGCACGTTATTCTAACAAATAAGATATTTATAGCCACTTTATTGACCACGTGACTTTGAGTAACTGAGATCCACATGATTTGTTGAACTTAGATTGCAACCTGCTTGCTTTGAATTAAATTAAATAGTTGACATGGTTGTTAGGAATGATTGTACAGGCAGGCTGTTAGATTGAGTCGATGGAATGATTGTACATGCGGACTGTTAAATTGAGTTGATGGAATGATTGTATATGTAGACTGTTGGATGAGTTGATGGAATGATTGTACATGCAGAAGTGTAAGATTGAGTTGATGGAATAATTGTACATGCAGACTTGTTAGATTGAGTTGATGGAATGATTGTACAGCCAGACGTGTTAGATTGAGTTGATGGAATGATGGTACAGGCATACATGTTAGATTGAGATGATGGAATGATTGTACAGGCAGACGTGTTAGATTGAGTTGATGGAATGATTGTACAGGCAGAAGTGTAAGATTGAGTTGATGGAATGATTGTACAGGCAGACGTGTTAGATTGAGTTGATGGAATGATTGTACAGGCAGACGTGTTAGATTGAGTCGATGGAATGATTGTACATGCAGACTGTTAGATTGAGTTGATAGAATTATTGTACATGGACACTGTTAGATTGAGTTGATGAAATTATTGTACATGCAGACTGTTAATTGAGTTTATGGAATGATTTTGCATGCAGACTGTTAGATTGGGTTAATAGAATGATTGTACATGGACACTGTTAGATTGAGTTGATGGAATTATTATATATGCAGACGTGTTAGATTGAGTTGATGGAATGATTGTACATGCATACTGTTAGATTGAGTTGATGGAATGATTGTACATGCAGACTGTTAGATTGAGTTGATGGAATGATTGTACATGGACACTGTTAGATTGAGTTGATGGAATGATTGTACAAGCAGACTGTTAGATTGAGTTGATGGAATTATTGTACATGCAGACTGTTAGATTAAGTTGATGGAATGATTGTACATGCAGACTCTTAGATTGAGTTGATGGAATGATTGTACATGCAGACTGTTAGATTGAGTTGATGGAATGATTGTACATGCATACTGTTAGATTGAGTTGATGGAATGAATGTACATGCAGACTGTTAGATTGAGTTGATGGAATGATTGTACATGCAGACTGTTAGATTGAGTTGATGGAATGATTGTACATGCAGACTGTTACATTGAGTTGATGGAAGATTGCAACGGCAGACTTGTTAGTTTCAGTTGATGGAACGAGAGACAGACACATCTAAATAGATATGATCATAACACAATAACAAAACTCCAAATGTTGCGCACAGTAAAGAATTTAATTTTCATATGTAAAGCCAAAGAAGACATGCTGTAAGATGACATGCTGTAACTGTAAGATGACATGCTGTAAGATGTCATGCTGTAAAATGCCATGTGTTCCAAAAAAACAAAGTTTGAACATACCAAAATCTCAGATGTACACCAGGGGTGTTTAGACAAGGGAGAAGAAACAGTATCTTCCAATCTATCTGACTTAGTGGGGAGGGATGGTGGAAGGAAGCAGTATCTTCTATTCTATCTGACTTAGTGGGGAGGGGTGGTGGAAGGAAGCAGTATCTTCCAATCTATCAGACTTAGTGGGGAGGGGTGGTGGAAGGAAGCAGTATCTTCCAATCAATCTGACTTAGTGGGGAGGGGAGGTGGATGGAAGCAGTATCTTCCAATGTATAAGACTTAGTGGGGAGGGATGGTGGAAGGAAGCAGTATCTTCCTATCAATCTGACGTAGTGGGGAGGGGTGGTGGAAGGAAGCAGTATCTTCCAATGTATAAGACTTAGTGGGGAGGGGTGGTGGAAGGAAGCAGTATCTTCCAATCTATCTGACTTAGTGGGGAGGGGTGGTGGAAGGAAGCAGTATCTTCCAATCTATCTGACTTAGTGGGGAGGGGTGGTGGAAGGAAGCAGTATCTTCCAATGTATAAGACTTAGTGGGGAGGGGTGGTGGAAGGAAGCGGTATCTTCCAATCTATCTGACTTAGTGAGGAGGGGTGGTGGAAGGAATAACACCCCCCCCCCCCAAATTGTCTCTGAATTTCTCTAAGTTACAAATTAAGTAAGGAAGGGAAAAATACAATTAATTATTATTGTATAGATAATTATTTAAAAAACATTCTTTTGGAAAAAAAAAAATTGGGGTGGGGGAGGGTGGCTTTATTTTCCTTATGGTACAGTAAAAGTTGTGGGTTTTTTTTTTTGTTCTTTGTCCGCCCGGGCTTAAAACTCCAGACCTGGAGTAAGGAATGATACATTTTATATAGTGGATTACACACACACAGACACTTGCACACACACACATGCACGGACACATACACTTGAACACACACAACTACACACACACACACACCTACATACACTTGCACACACACACAACAGACACACACACCTACACACACTGGCACACAAGCAGACACACACCCACTTTCAAACACTCAGAGACTCACCTACACACACACTTGCAACACACATATACACACAACAGACACCTACACACAGACGCACACACCTACACACACACTTGCACACATACCGACCCACACACATCTACACACAAACTTGCACACACCCACCTACACACTTACAGACACACGAACCAACACACTTACAGACACACAACAGACGCACACCTACACACACGCACACACCTACACACACACTTGCACACACACTGACACACACACCTACACACAAACTAGCACGCACACACCTACGCACTTACAGACACACGAACCAACACACTTACAGACACACAACAGAAACACACGTACACACACGCACACACCTACACACACACTTGCACACGCAGACACAGACATACACACCTACACACACACTTGCACACACACTGACACACACACCTACACACAAACTTGCACGCACACACCTACGCACTTACAGACACACGAACCAACACACTTACAGACACACAACAGACACACACCTACACACCTACACACACGTACACACCTACACACACACTTGCACACGCAGACACAGACATACACACCTACACACACACTTGCACACACACAGAGACACACACCTCACCTACACACATGCATACACAAAGACACACGCATGAACGGCCAGCTAAAATTCATTTCTTTTTTAATAATCCTCTGTTTTGATAATTTGATTTGCTGAACTTCTCGAAGATTTATCGATCCGTTAGCGAAATTGTAATCGTCTGTTATCAATATTAGTATCGAACAGTCAACAATCGTTAACAGGTTTGTAAGAAATACGTTTTTGTATTATTAATATTCCTAGCGTACTCTCGAGCTAAACATGGCTGGCATGATACACACACACACACCAAGCTCAAGGTGTAGGGAGAAGGGGGCTCACTTTCACCACACAGGGAAGGGGGGGGGGTTAGGCGCCCCTGGTGTACAACATTTCGCTAGCTATTCGAGCTTTCGTGTTCACAAAAAAATGACATGTCAGTTGAGCACATACCATGACATCATAATGTCAGTTGAGCACATACCATGACATCATTTCATTTGAGCACATACCATGACACCATAATGTCAGTTGAGCACATACCATGACATAATAATGTCAGTTGAGAACATACCATGACATCATAATGTCAATTGAGCACATACAATGACATCATTTCATTTAAGCACATACTATGACATCATTTGATTTGAGACCATACCGGGACATCATTTCATTTGAGCACATACTATGACATCATAATGCCATTGGAGCACATACCATGACATCGTAATGTCATTTGAGCACATACCATGACATCGTACTGTCATTTGAGCACATTCCCTGGCGTCTTAATGTCTTCCTATCCTTGTCATTTTATCACATCACTACATCACCACATCACTACATCACTACATCATTACATCACTACCAGTCTACCGTACAGCACTTCCACACAGAGCAAAATATTGGACACCTAACGCGTTTAAAAAAAAATTGTTATGACATCCTAACAATCAGCAATAATTAAACGCCTGACAGAAATATTGACGGGTTGAAATAACACATTCTAGTAAATGTTCATGAACGTATTTTACATAATACACGGTGACATCTCATATGAAATCACATAACAATCTTTTAATCACATAAATATTTAAAAAAAAACCAACATAACAGCCGTCACAGAATCTGTAGAAAACAAATGTGCATCTCTGGAATAATCAAATCGAATCATCACAATCGTATAACAAGATAATCATGTAATCATTTATGTTTAGCAATGATTATCCCATGAAATCACATCTCAAAAACACCAAGCTTTGAAAAGAACAATTACATTTTTACAAAGTATCGCATTTCTATCACATAATTTAAGTTTTGGTTAATAATAATAATAATAATACAGAGAGAAAAGGGTTTGATAATCCAGATAGGGTTAATTGCAGGGGATTGGGGAGGGGGTTGGGGCGGAGAACCTTCGCAACATGCCCCTCCTCCCCAATCATAAACGATTTAATGTTCCCATGGTAAGCACGTAAAAATAAAAACGTTGATTGCAGTGAGCAGATCTGCAACTAGACGTTGCTAGCACGTAATCAGACGGCAATAGAAGAACAGATCCAGATGGACGTGACAACCAATGCAGACGACACGCAAGGACACGGTAGGTCACATGTTGACCTTTGAGGACCGGATGTTGTCATTACCATTGCCAAGTTTGGATTACTGGCCGCTCAGCTTTTTTTGAGAACTAGCTCGGTGTATTAAAGTCAAGATTTGGTCTCATGAGTCCCCAAAACTGATATCTGCTGTTAGTTTTCTCCAACATTGGTCTCACCTGCTAGTTGTCTCCAAAACTGGTGTCTTCTGCAAGTTATCTCCAAAACGAGTCTCTGTTGTAAGTTGTCTCCAAAACTGTTCTCTGCTCTAAGTTGTCTCCAAAGCTAGTCTCTGCTGCTACATCTAATTGTCTCTAACACATGAGTCCAACACTTTTTTATCAAGTCCTACGAAATCGCTCTTGACCCATATCAAAGCAGCGTCTCTGAAGTTCTGATGGACATTCATTGTATACGTTTATTAAAACGTTGGAAAAGTGTGTTATTTAAATTGTGTTTTTTTCTGTTTTTTTTTTTTTTTGTTTTTTTTGTTTTTTTTACAATTGTTTTATTTGTCAGTTAGTTATTCAATGGATCCTGAAGCCTGTTCAAATGATTTTTTTTTTGTTTTTGTTTTTTATTTTAATTTTGTTTTTTTTTGTTTTTTTTTTTTTTTGTTTTTTTTGTTTTTTTTACAATTGTTTTATTTGTCAGTTAGTTATTCAATGGATCCTGAAGCCTGTTCAAATGATTTTCTGCAACACATTTTGATTAGCCGTCTGAATCCTTTACATCACAACTAGGCTTAGTGAGAAATCATCTTGTCAGTGAATGGTAAGCTTCTGAATGAATTTTTGCGTGTCACCAGAGTTTCGACTCCTGTTCGAACGATTACTCCGGATGAACTCACGATTCGCCTTAATCCCGCCACGTCTCATCAAACATTGCTCGGCGTGCAAGGACCACAACCGGTGACCTCGACGGAAGTAAGTTCAAGGTCACCGAACTCCCGGATGTTGGTGGATCGGCTCTGCCACGACGTTTGGCGCATGAGCACGCGGGACCTCGCCCCCCGCGGCGACTTCCAGCACGTGCAGAGCGCGTGGTAGAACGTGCTGCGAAAGTGTTTGGACATGAACCCGTAGATGACCGGGTTGATGCAGGAGTTGGCGTAGGACATCAGGTAGAAGACCTGCCTCATCGGCTTCAGGTAGCCGTAGTTGAGCGTGTCGATGTAGCCGAACGCCGTCAGGGTGTTGCTGATGAGGATCGGGGCCCAGCAGAGGATGAAGACGACGATGACGGCAACCAGCATCTTGATGACCTGGATCGGATGGACAACAGAAGAATTGAAATGTGTGCGGGGGTTGGGGGTGGGTATGTCAGCTGGAGACAGTGGTGTAGAAAGGTGACCCAGATCAGATAGACAACAGAAGAATTGAAATGTGTGTGGGGGTTGGGGGGTGGGGGTATGTCAGCTGGAGACAGTGGTGTAGAAAGGTGACCCAGATCAGATAGACAACAGAAGAATTGA
>CAXITT010000027.1:1038691-1049370 GCA_964033795.1 Lymnaea stagnalis | reverse complement strand
TGGACAGTGTATTATAAACATCACATACTGTATATTTTGTATAGTTACCGTTTGTGTACATGATGTGTACATGGCACTGGACAGTGTATTATAAACATCACATACTGTATATTTTGTATAGTTACCGTTTGTGTACATGATGTGTACATGGCACTGGACAGTGTATTATAAACATCACATACTGTATATTTTGTATAGTTACCGTTTGTGTACATGATGTGTACATGGCACTGGACAGTGTATTATAAACATCACATACTGTATATTTTGTATAGTTACCGTTTGTGTACATGATGTGTACATGGCACTGGACAGTGTATTATAAACATCACATACTGTATGTTTTGTATAGCTACCGTTTGTGTACATGATGTGCACATGGCCCTGGACAGTGTATTACTATCATCACATACTGTATATTTTGTATAGCTACCGTTTGTGTACAGGTGGTGTACATGGCATTGGACAGTGTATTATAAACATCACATACTGTATATTTTGTATAGCTACCGTTTGTGTACAGGTGGTGTACATGGCACTGGACAGTGTATTATAAACATCACATACTGTATATTTTGTATAGCTACCGTTTATGTACAGGTGGTGTACATGGCATTGGACAGTGTATTATAAACATCACATACTGTATATTTTGTATAGGTATCGTTTGTGTACAGGATGTGTACTTGGCACTGGACAGTGTATTATAAACATCACATACTGTATGTTTTGTATAGCTACCGTTTGTGTACAGGTTGTGCACTTGGCACTGGACAGTGTATTATAAACCTTACATACCGCATATTTTGTATAGGTATCGTTTGTGTACAGGTTGTGTACTTGGCACTGGACAGTGTATTATAAACATCACATACTGTATGTTTTGTATAGCTACCGTTTGTGTACAGGATGTGTACATGGCACTGGACAGTGTGGGTACTGTAGACATCTGGTATTGTAAACTTTTGTACAAAGTTGTGTTTAAAGATCCATTTTCGGCCACGCGCCATTAAAGTTTCTATTTGAAATAATCAAGTCTTACAACCAAGTGTGGCTCCAGTGTTTCCCACGTTTTTGTATAAGCACACGCGATATTTAAATGGGCATAACAATATCCACGACCCTTCGTCAAAAAACACACCCACTTTGTAAAGATCGGAACAAAACGTCTTCCATAAACAGATTTGAGAACCGTTCCCAAAGTTTCACGCTGTAGAATAGTAAAGACTGGATAATAGAAATCCATTCACCCCAAGTCCATAAATCTATAGCTGTAAGTATCACTGCCTTACCTCATTCGTATCTGCAGCATATTTCCAATACGACTCCTACGCAGATCTAATAAATATAGCACGCTAATCTCACACAAATATCCCATATATCACCCTGACCTCTCACCAAGATATCTCCCACATATCTCCAATACATCTCTCACATATCTCTTCTCATGTCTCCAACATATTTCCCAAATATCTCAAATAAATCTCCCATATATCTCCAAGACATCTTCCAAAAATCTCCCATACATCTCCCATAAATCTCACCTACATCTCCCATACATCTCCCATACATCTCCCATACATCTCCCATACATCTCCCATACATCTCCCATACATCTCCCACACATCTCCAATACATCTCCTATACATATCCCAAAATCTCCCATACATATCCCAAACATCTCCCATACATCTCCCAAACATCTCCCATACATCTCCAATACTATTCCAAACATCTCCCATACATCTCCCACACATCTCCCACACATCTCCCATATATCTCATATACATATCCCAAAATCTCCCATACATATCCCAAACATCTCCCATACATCTCCCATACATTCCCAAACATCTCCCATACATCTCCCAAACATCTCCCATACATCTCCAATACATCTTCCATACATCTCCCATACATATCCCAAACATCTCCCATACATCTCCCAAACATCTCCCATACATCTCCAATACATATTCCAAACATCTCCCATACATTCCCAAACATCTCCCATACATCTCCCATAAATCTCCCCTACATCTCCCATACATCTCCCATACATCTCCCATACATCTCCCATACATCTCCCATACATCTCCCATACATCTCCCACACATCTCCCATACATCTCCTATACATATCCCAAAATCTCCAATACATATCCCAAACATCTCCCATACATCTCCCAAACATCTCCCATACATCTCCAATACATATTCCAAACATCTCCCATACATTCCCAAACATCTCCCATACATCTCCCATACATCTCCCATATATCTCCAATACATATCCCAAACATCTCCCATACATCTTCCATACATCTCCCATACATCTCCCATACATCTCCCATACATCTCCCATACATCTCCCATACATCTCTCATACATCTCCCATACATCTCCCATACATCTCCTATACATATCCCAAAATCTCCCATACATATCCCAAACATCTCCTATACATCTCCCAAACATCTCCCATACATCTCCAATACATAGTCCAAACATCTCCCATACATTCCCAAACATCTCCCATACATCTCCCATACATCTCCCATACATCTCCCATACATCTCCAATACATATCCCAAACATCTCCCAAACATCTCCCATACATCTACCATTCATATCTTAAACATCTCCCATACATCTCCCATATATATCCCATACATCTCCCATACATATCCCATACATCTCTCATACAACTCACAATCTCAACACACATCGCACACCACGTATCTCCCATAAATCTCCCTCATTTCTCTCACGCATTTCACACATATCTCCCATACGTCTCACACATATCTCCCATACGTCTCACACATATCTCCCATACGTCTCACACATATCTCCCATACGTCTCACACATATCTCCCATACGTCTCACACATATCTCCCATACGTCTCACACATATTCCCGATCATCTTCCTAACGTCTCACACATATCCCCCATGCATCTTCCACACATGTCCTGCATATCTGTCACAAATGTCACACATTTCTCCCAAACAACTGTCACACATTTCTCCCACACAACTGTCACACATTTCTCCCACACAACTGTCACACATTTCTCCCACACAACTGTCACACATTTCTCCCACACAACTGTCACACATTTCTCCCACACAACTGTCACACATTTCTCCCACACAACTGTCACATATTTCTCCCACACAACTGTCACACATTTCTCCACACAACTGTCACACATTTCTCCCACACAACTGTCATACATTTCTCCCACACAACTGTCACACATTTCTCCTACATATCTCGCAGATAACGCGGTTATTGAATGCTAAAAATCAACAACTATGGGGGATTTCTGCCGTTATCATTGAATCATCGTATCAAATTGTTGTATCAAATTGTTGTATCAAATTATTGTATCAAATTGTTGTATCAAATTCTTGCATCAACTAATGCACGACTTAAATATTATGGGGATTGTATTAAAGATTGAAAGAGGGGTGTCACACAATCTGACACCTGGGGTGCCCTCCACGCCAGAACACGCACAACAAAACAATAATTCAACGGCCACCGTGCCAGCAAGGCTCTATTTGAATAATCAAGCACACAAGTCATTCAGTTGTGCGGTGCTGGGTTGAAGTTGTTGAGTAGAAGATTGGAGAGGAATATATCAGTAATCCTTTGCATGTCGGTCCGCTGGTGCCTCCGTTACGTTGGTCTGCTTATCGACCAATGGGGTAACGGGTTCTGTTAGAGCTTGTGTGCTGTCCTAATTTATTATCTTTATTTTACTTCAATGTAGTGAGTGTGGTGTCAACCACTCCTCTTTAAAAAAAAAAAAAAAAAAAAAATTGACATCACCAATTAAACGTGTAAGCGCTGCGCCAAACCTAGCCTACCCTTCGTTGGGAAAAGGTTGTTTACGCTCGATCGCGTAAGAGTTGTCATAAGGAAAGCTATCAGATAAAAAAATTTCTATAATTTCTTCTCTAGAAGGTTCTAACTTACTCCCTATTTAAGCTCGCAGCTTTTCTAGCCGGCAGATATTTGTTTCTAATTTTCTTAGTCGTTTAGAAGATGTAATATACATACACCATTGTACCATTTGTGTGTGTGTGCGTGTAATTGAATATTGGTCTCTTTCGAGGATTGTATCTTTTCCACTTGTTGTACTGTACATCTAATATAACATCTTGTTGTTAAAGATCGTTTAGATTGTTCTTATGATCGCTTTATTTTTTCTTAAAGATCGCTTAGTTTGTTCATAAAGATAGCTTAGTTTGTTGTTTAAAATCGTTTATTTTGTTTTTTAAGATCACTTAGTTTTTGTTTAAAGATCTTTTAGTTTGTTAATAAAGATCATTTATTTTGTTCAAAAAAGATCGCTAAGTTTTTTCTTAAAGATCGCTAAGTTTTTGTTATTAAAAGATCGTTTAGTTTGTTCATTAAGATTGCTAAGTTTGTTCTTAAAGATCATTGATTTTGTTCTTAAATATCGCGTAGTTGTTCTTAAAGATTGTTTAGTTTTTTCATAAAGATCGCTTAGCTTGTTCTGATAGATAATTGATTTTGTTTCTTAAGATCGATTAGTTTGTTCTTAAAGAACTTTTAGTTTGTTCCCAAAGAACATTAAATTTTCTGTTTAGTTTATTCTTATTCATCATTTAGTTTACTATTAAAGATCATTTTTTTTCCTTGTTGTAAAAGATCACTTAGTTCGTTCTTAAAAATCGCTTAGTTTGTTCTTTGAGATCGTTTATTTATTAAAGATCGCTTTATTTTTTTAAAAGATCACTTTATTTTTTTAAAGATCGTTTAGTTTGTTCTTAAAGATCGCTTAATTTGTTCTTAAAGATCGTTAAAGGTCGCTTAGTTTGTTGTTAAATATCGCTTTTGCTGAGAATTAGATGACCGAAAACCTCAGTCACTTTCGGCCGGATGGCCGAAAGTCTAAGTCAATTTTTGGTCGAAACCCAAAAAAAAACGAAAGTTAACTTTTCTCTTTCGGCCGAAACCAAAATTAAGCCGAAAGTTAACTTTCAGTTTCGGCCGAAACCAAAACTTGGCCGAAAGTGATAAAATGGCCACCTTCGGCACCGAAACTGAAGCCGAAATTCGGTCGTTCTCTGATTACACCAGCCACCGACGTAGGATTACACCAGCCACCGACGTAGGATTACACCAGCCACCGACGTAGGATTACACCAGTCACCGACGTAGGATTACACAGCCACCGACGTAGGATTACACCAGCCACCGACGTAGGATTACACCAGTCACCGACGTAGGATTAAACCAGTCACCGACGTAGGATTACACTAGCCACCGACCATCCTAATGTGGTCGGACCGACGTAGGATTACACCAGTCACCGACGTAGGATTACACCAGTCACCGACGTAGGATTACACTAGCCACCGACGTAGGATTACACCAGCCACCGGCGTAGGATTACACCAGCCACCGACGTAGGATTACACCAGACACCGACGTAGGATTACACCAGCCACCGACGTAGGATTACACCAGCCACCGACGTAGGATTACACCAGCCACCGACGTAGGTTTACACCAGCTGACTGAGAGGTGGCGTCAAGAAACATGTAAGGCTGAAAGAGATGACGTCCCAACGGCTTACTTCGGAGCTGGTCGGATAATTACACTTACACAATTATCTTTTTTGTTTCTGTTCAATCTGAACGGTTGAAGACGGTAAACTGAAAATTTTGATAATTTTAACAAGTGTTGACCTTGTTATTATAAGTTATTTCTCTAAAGACTTTGTAAAATGAATGACGTATAGTCTGAAGGCAGTAAAGGTGCAATGAAAATAGTTTGGAAAGATAAAGTTCAGGAAATATCTAAGTTCATGACAAGTACAGTTATAGTCAAATGCAGTTATAGTCCAAGTCAAGTACAGTTATAGTCCATGTCAAGTACAGTAATAGTCCATGTCAAGTACAGTTATAGTCCATGTCAAGTACAGTTATAGTCCAAGTCAAGTACTGTTATAGCCCATGACAAGTACTGTTATAGTCCTAGTCAAGTGCAGTTATAGTCCATGTCAAGTACAGTTATAGTCCAAGTCAAGTACGGTTATAGTCCAAGTCAAGTACAGTAATGGTCAATGACAAGTACTGTTATAGCCCATGTCAATTTAACTGGTGCTTTTCTGACATATTGACATTTAACTGGTGCTTTTCTGACATAATGACATTTAACTGGTGCTTTTCTGACATAATGACCTTTAACTGGTGCTTTTCTGACAAAATGACATTGAATTGTTGTTAAAAAGTTAATGCTGGCTATCGTCAAAATTGTTTGCAAGTGTTCATCCGATAAGTCTGTGTTGTTAATACAAGTCACATGTTTCATTTTTATGACATGTGTTCGCGATGCCAAGACAGAAATGTCTTCTCAAACATGTAGGTAGTGGCAAGAAAGACAATGTCTTCTCACACATGTAGGTAGTGGCAAGACAGAAAATGTCTTTTCACACATGTAGGTAGTGGCAAGACAGAAGATGTCTTCTCACACATGTAGGTAGTGGCAAGACAGAAGATGTCTTCTCACACCTGTAGGTAGTGGCAAGACAGAAAATGTCTTCTCTCACATGTAGGTAGTGCCATGAGTGGTGTGAATTAGCGGGCAAATGCTTTTCACTGACTCAACTGACGGCCTGGCAGCCACGTACAGTAGTCCATCAGCTGTCCTTCTCTAGACCTGTCTTACAACATTGTTTGGATTGCAAATAGACCACTTCAACCTGAAGTTAAGCTGACAGTTCGATCACTTCAACCTGAAGTGAAGCTGACAGTTCATTAATAAAGACAATAAAGATGGTTTTTGAGAGATCATTTTTCTTTTCTTGTTTCTTGAAGATCGGTCAAAACTCTTCTTAAACTGTGTCAAGTCAGAGTGCATTTCTTTAAATAAACATGTGCGTGGGAGCGGGTCTGTTGCGTGCTGGGCAAATTTTTCAAAGCATTGACATTGAGTGAAGCATCCTTCCCTTCCTCCCCACTCCCCATATCGCCACGAATCAAGTTTGGCTTATGCTTCGAATTCGCCCATTGCTCAAATTGAGTTGAGACTCTAGCTCCGTCTAATTAATATGAACATACAATCATTTCGAATTGAAGAATCGCAACAAGAAGGAGCTGAACTTTCTTGATTCCGTTGGGTGGATGACGACATCGGTTATGTTTTTACACATTCGTCGATTTATGTTCTCACTGGATTTATACATTAAAAAAAAAAAAAACAAACTTATAGCATTGATTTTAATTGAACTTTATAAGCGCCTGGCGGGCCGGCTAAGCCGAGGCCGCAAGGCCAGATTCGGCCCGTGGACCGACGTTTTCTCAGCTCTGTAGTAGTCAATTGTTTTTTTTTTTAATTTGTCTTTAATGTCGGCTCTGTCAGTGGGATAAAATACAGAGGAAACAAGAATTCTGCTTCATTTTGCAATAAAAATGTGCAATGAAGATGTTTCAATGAAAATGTTGATCATATTGATTTTGTAAATCCAATCAGAACAATTTGTTGAATTATTTAGACGCCTTGCCGTGAGATCAAAGCATGATTCGAGGGTACACATTTGAACTCTTTGCTCTCAGGAGTGGGACAATGGCACAATAACCTGACTAGTTAAACAGACAATTAGTTGACTGGTTAAATAGACTGGTTAAATAGACAATCAGTTGACTGGTTAAATAGACAATCAGTTGATTGGTTAAATAGACAATCCGTTGACTAGTTAAATAGACAATCAGCTGGCTGGTTAAACAGACAATCAGTTGAGTGGTTAAATAGACAATAAGTTGGCAGGTTAAATAGACAATCAACTGGTTGGTTATATACACAATCAAACGGTTGGTTAAACAGACTATCAGCTGGCAGGTTAAATAGACAATCAGCTGGCTGGTTAAAAAGACACGCAACTGGCTGGTTAAATAGAAAAGCAACTAGCAGCTTAAATAGACAATTGGCTGGTTGATTGAATTGACAATCAACTAACTGGTTAAATAGAAATCAACTGCTTGGTAAAATAGACAATCAACTGATTGTAAAATAGACAATCAACTGATTGTAAAATAGACAATCAACTGATTGGTTGCATACACAATCAACTGCTTGGTTAAATAGACAATCAACTGCTTGGTTAAATAGACAACTGATTGGTTACATAGACAATCAACTGGCTGGTTAAATAGACAATCAGCTGGTTGGTCAAATGGACAATCAGCTGGTTGGTCAAATAGACAATCAGCTGGTTGGTCAAATGGACAATCAGTGTATCGGGTAAATAAACAGGCAGCGGATGGTTAATTAGACGATGGGCGTGTGGCTTAATAGACAGTCATCAGACTGGATGGACGGCGATGTGTGGCTTAATAGACAGTCATCAGACTGGATGGACGGCGATGTGTGGCTTAATAGACAGTCATCAGACTGGATGGACGGCGATGTGTGGCTTAATAGACAGTCATCAGACTGGATGGACGGCGATGTGTGGCTTAATAGACAGTCATCAGACTGGATGGACGGCGATGTCGAGCTGAAAGTCCACGGACTCAAAGATTCATAAAATTTTCAAAATTTTCATTTTGCTTCTTTGGGTGTCCTCACTAAAATTCCCTTCATTCATATGAAACATATTTTTTTATATGACAGTAAATACGTAGCTAATGCGCTGCTGTCTGGGTCAAGGTAGATATTAACCCCCATGTACGACAGCAGCAGCTAGGATGAACACGCAGCCGTATCTGATCAATCCACATTTAAGGCAGACACACTTCACAGATGCCCAGAGAACAGATGGCCGCCCGAGACGCAATGTCTGTGTTTACGTTTGACCAGGCGTGTGAAACCCGCCACAAGAAACTTGATGAATGTCGCACCGTGACTAACACCATTTACACAGACACCAGTGACGCCGAACACGGCAGGACAAACACCGGGTGATTAGCAGGCCAACCGGAAGAGGAATCAATACAATTACTTTAATTATAAGATGGCGGAGACCCGCGAGGGAGAAAAAAGAGAAATAAGGGATTCGACTGAGCGAAGGAACTAGACTATAGAGTTATGTAACCTAATCCAAGTTGTATCTACTGGTACTGATCTCGTTTACAACGGCTAAGTTAATCCTGTGTATGTTGATCTCATTTGAAGAATTTTAAAGTTTGTTAACAGCTAGGACATTGTCAGTGTTGGTAATAGTTAGGAAATTGTCAGTGTTGGTAATAGCTAGGACAGAGTCAAAGTTGGTAACAGCTAGGAGATTTTCAGTGTTGGTAATAGCTAGGACATTGTCAAAGTTGGGTAACAGCTAGGACATTGTCAGTGTTAGAAATAGCTAGGACATTTTCAAAGTTTGGTAACAGCTATGATATTGTCGGTGTTGGTAATAGCTAGGACATTGTCAAAGTTTGGTAACAGCTAGGAAATTTTCTGTGTTTGTAATAGCTAGGACATTGTCAAAGTTTGGTAACAGCTAGGACATTGTCAGTGTTAGTAATTGCTAGGACATTTTCAAATTTTGCTAACAGCTAGGATATTGTCGGTGTTGGTAATAGCCAGGACAGAGTCAAAGTTTGGAAACGGCAAGGACTTTGTCAAACTTATATAAGGGCTAGGACATTTCTAAGTTTAGTGTAGCCGGGACATTGTCAAAATTAGTATGTATATGTTGATCTCATTTACAACAGCCAGGACATTGTCAAAGTTTGCTAACAGCTAGGACATCGTCAAAGTTTGCTAACAGCTAGAAAATCGTCAAAGTTTGCTAATAGCTAGGACATTGCCAAAGTGTGCTAACAGCTAGGACATCGTCAAAGTTTGCTAACAGCTAGGACATTGCCAAAGTTTGCTAACAGCTAGGACATCGTCAAAGTGTGCTAACAGTTAGGACATCGTCAAAGTTTGCTAACAGCTAGGACATTGTCAAAGTTTGCTAACAGCTAGAACATTGTCACAGTTTGATAACAGCTAGGACATTGTCAAAGTTTGCTAACAGCTAGGACATTGCCAAAGTTTGCTAACAGCTAGGACATTGTCAAAGTGTGCTAACAGCTAGGACATCATCAAAGTTTGCTAACGGCTAGGACATTGTCAAAGTTTGCTATGTTTATAATGTCATCATTTACACGATATCAAAGATATAGCAAAAGACCCTAACGTTGTTTTCTTCTTATTATTTTTTACTTCTTTTTATCTCTAACTCTAGTTTTATAGATCAATACATATCGAATCGCAAATAAATGTCTTTACGTGGAAAATCGTTTAAGCAAGTACAGATTTTCTAAGATAATTAACTTTTAAATTCAACTTCTTTACTTCGACAGGGCCTAGAGATAAGCCTATAGAAAAGCTCACAAATCAACCCATAGAAAAGCTTACATAGCAACTCAAGTTTACATAACAGTTTTCTAAATTAGGTCTTTAGGGGGTGAGTTGTTATACAGAAGGTCTTTAGGGGGTCAGTTGTTATAATGGAGGTCTAAAGGGGAGGGGGTGAGTTGTTATACAGGAGGTTTTTGGGAGGGGGATGAGTTGTTATACAGGAGTTCTTTAGGGGGTCGGTTGTTATATTGGAGGTCTAAAGGGGAGGGGGTGAGTTGTTATACAGGAGGTGTTAAGGGGCGGGGGTGAGTTGTTATACAGGAGGTCTTAAGGGGAGGGGGTGAGTTGTTATA
>CAXITT010000027.1:1003578-1013837 GCA_964033795.1 Lymnaea stagnalis | reverse complement strand
GATAGATAGATAGATAGATAGATAGATAGATAGATAGATAGATAGATAGATAGATAGATAGATAGATAGATAGATAGATAGATAGATAGATAGATAGATAGATAGATAGATAGATAAATAGATAGATAGATAGAGATATAGATATAATATAGATATATATGACCTCGATGAAAGTTTTTAAGGATTTGAAAATTTGAGGGTACCAACAATTCCCTATAGACATAAGGTCGCAACTAAGCCATCCTCCAATACGGGCAGCAACAGGTTTCGCCTTTATAACAATTTAACTACATGGATATATCTAACATCGTGCGGAGGTCCATCCATCACCTGAGAATCCCTGTCATTATCAGTAGCTTTGACCCCCTTCCACCCCCTTCACCCCCGAGAATGACCTAATTTCTAATCCTATTGTACTCGTGGCGACCAATCATGACAGGCACGACACGTGACACAAAGCTCCTATCACCTTCGTCGCCAGCTTTTGTCTACTGAAACTGTTCATCACCTGTGTGACGTATGTAGGGTCTTGTGTGTGGCGATATAAACCACTTCAGTTCAAATGGGGGCGGTCAGCCCATTCGAGTTCGTTGATCCGATTTGCGTGATAGAACAAAACTTATTGAAGCAACCATTTCCAAGGTATAAATCAGTCTACCTGGGCAGCAACCTACCTGGTGATCATCCTACCTGGTAATCTGTCTACCTGGCTAGCAGACGGAAGTGTTATAATCGGATCATAGCATTTCCTTTTCATTAACTTTAATATTGTTTCCTTGTTTTTATTTCCTTTTCCAATCTAATCAGTAGTATTCCCCTAGTCTGTATTCCAATCTAATACTACGCCTTCCCTTAGTCTGTATTCCAATCTAATACTACGACCTTCCCTTAGTCTGTATTCCAATCTAATTCTACGGCCTTGCCCTAGTCAGTATTCCAATCTTGTACTACGGCCTTCCCTTAGTCTGTATTCCAATCTAATACTACGGCCTTCCCCTAGTCAGTATTCCAATCTAATACTACGGACTTCCCCTAGTCAGTATTCCAATCTTGTACTACGGCCTTCCCCTAGTCAGTATTCCAATCTAATACTACGGACTTCCCCTAGTCAGTATTCCAATCTTGTACTACGGCCTTCCCCTAGTCAGTATTCCAATCTAATACTACGGACTTCCCCTAGTCTGTATTCCAATCTAATTCTACGGCCTTCCCCTAGTCTGTATTCCAATCTAATACTACGGCCTTCCCCTAGTCTGTATTCCAAACTAATACTACGGCCTTCCCCTAGTCTGTATTCCAATCTAATTCTACGGCCTTCCCCTAGTCTGTATTCCAATCTAATACTACGGCCTTCCCCTAGTCTGTATTCCAATCTAATACTACGGCCTTCCCCTAGTCTGTATTCCAATCTAATACTACGGCCTTCCCCTAGTCTGTATTCCAATCTAATACTACGGCCTTCCCCTAGTCTGTATTCCAATCTAATACTACGGCCTTCCCCTAGTCTGTATTCCAATCTAATACTACGGCCTTCCCCTAGTCTGTATTCCAATCTAATACTACGGCCTTCCCCTAGTCTGTATTCCAATCTAATACTACGGCCTTCCCCTAGTCTGTATTCCAATCTAATACTACGGCCTTCCCCTAGTCTGTATTCCAATCTAATACTACGGCCTTCCCCTAGTCTGTATTCCAATCTAATACTACGGCCTTCCCCTAGTCTGTATTCCAATCTAATACTACGGCCTTCCCCTAGTCTGTATTCCAATCTAATACTACGGCCTTCCCCTAGTCTGTATTCCAATCTAATACTACGGCCTTCCCCTAGTCTGTATTCCAATCTAATACTACGGCCTTCCCCTAGTCTGTATTCCAATCTAATACTACGGCCTTCCCCTAGTCTGTATTCCAATCTAATACTACGGCCTTCCCCTAGTCTGTATTCCAATCTAATACTACGGCCTTCCCCTAGTCTGTATTCCAATCTAATACTACGGCCTTCCCCTAGTCTGTATTCCAATCTAATACTACGGCCTTCCCCTAGTCTGTATTCCAATCTAATACTACGGCCTTCCCCTAGTCTGTATTCCAATCTAATACTACGGCCTTCCCCTAGTCTGTATTCCAATCTAATACTACGGCCTTCCCCTAGTCTGTATTCCAATCTAATACTACGGCCTTCCCCTAGTCTGTATTCCAATCTAATACTACGGCCTTCCCCTAGTCTGTATTCCAATCTAATACTACGGCCTTCCCCTAGTCTGTATTCCAATCTAATACTACGGCCTTCCCCTAGTCTGTATTCCAATCTAATACTACGGCCTTCCCCTAGTCAGTATTCCAATCTAATACTACGGACTTCCCCTAGTCTGTATTCCAATCTAATACTACGGCCTTCCCCTAGTCAGTATTCCAATCTAATACTACGGCCTTCCCCTAGTCTGTATTCCAATCTAATACTACGGCCTTCCCTTAGTCTGTATTCCAATCTAATACTACGGCCTTCCCCTAGTCTGTATTCCAATCTAATACTACGGCCTTCCCCTAGTCTGTATTCCAATCTAATACTACGGCCTTCCCCTAGTCTGTATTCCAATCTAATACTACGGCCTTCCCTTAGTCTGTATTCCAATCTAATACTACGGCCTTCCCTTAGTCTGTATTCCAATCTAATACTACGGCCTTCCCATGGGCCGACCACTCTGTTGTGTTTACTCACTTTAAGTATTTGTATTAGAGGCTATCTGAATCTTTTTCGTTACAATTGTATGGTAACATCACATAATTACATATCTTATTCAATTACATCACTTATTATGCACGTCATACATTTACATCACTGATTTATACATATGTTATACAAATGGTATACAAATGGTATACAAATGGTATACAAATGGTATACAAATGGTATACAAATGGTATACAAATGGTATACAAATGGTATAAAAATGGTATACAACTGGTATACCAATGGTATACAAATTGTATACAACTGGTATACCAATGGTATATAAATGGTATAAAATTATTGAATCGGTTTTATGACAGTTTTTTTTTTAACCACAGACATCTCATTATGTGAGACGGGGTTTTCAATCTCATTGTACATTTTAATATCTTCAATATCAATTTTCAGCCTTTTCAAAATGACCTGACCACCACCACCCCCCCCCCCCTCAAAATGTTGTGGCCTATAGCAGCTTAATGGAAACAACAAAGGAATTAGGAATCTATCATAGACTTGACCAGGACAGACTTGAACAGTATAGACTTGACTCGATTTTTTTCCTCCAAAAACATGTGTTTTGGTTTAAAATTCTGAAGTTTAATGATAGTAGGTCTTACAACTTTGATAGCAGGTCTCACATCTTTGATAGCAGGTCTCACATCTTTGATAGCAGGTCTCACATCTTTGATAGCAGGTCTCACATCTTTGATAGCAGGTCTCACATCTTTGATAGCAGGTCTCACACATTGCCACTGATCGCCAATTGTACCCCCCCCCCCAACCCCGACGCCTTCCTGGTACAAACAAAGAGAGGAAGAATAAGACCCCTAGTACAACGATGGGCGAACAGAGGCAGAATGAGACCCTTAGTAAAACAATGGACGAACAGAGGCAGAATGAGACCCTTAGTACAACGATGGGCGAACAGAGGCAGAATGAGACCCTTAGTACAACAATGGACGAACAGAGGCAGAATGAGACCCTTAGTACAACGATGGACGAACAGAGGCAGAATGAGACCCTTAGTACAACGATGGACGAACAGAGGCAGAATGAGACCCTTAGTACAACGATGGACGAACAGAGGCAGAATGAGACCCTTAGTACAAGGATGGGCGAACAGAGGCAGAATGAGACCCTTAGTACAACGATGGACGAACAGAGGCAGAATAAGGCCCTTAGTACAACGATGGACGAACAGAGAGGCAGAATGAGACTACTAATCGTGAACTGTACAATGGTGAACCATGCCAAGGGTTCTCATCTCCTCTGCCTTGGACACACCAATTCTATAAACGAAATGAACTGTGACATAGCCTAAAACGGGAGGACCCACCGTTCTGTAACCTACATACGCTATCGCGCCACGACAAGCCCGAGATTAGAGGCGGCCATCTTGTAAACCACGCTCTCGTCCCTCCACGCGAATGTTAAGAAGATTTACTCTGCTGCCGGACGGCTAAGATATGTCATTACGGCTTTGAACATGCGCGAGTGTCATCCTTAGGGGCCATTGATTACCGGAGATGAGCAGAGAGAGAGCAAATGATAATCGATTTAGAGAGCGATTCTTTAGCGGTGATATGGATTTAGGCTCCGATCAAATCGTCACATCACAACTGACACCCCTGCATCACAAGTTACACTCCTACAGCACAGCTTACACGCCTACACAACACCTTACACTCCTACAGCACAGCTTACACGCCTACACAACACCTTACACTCCTACAGCACAGCTTACACGCCTACACAACACCTTACACTCCTACAGCACAGCTTACACTCCTACACAACAGCGTACACCCCTACACAACAGCTTACACTCCTACACAACAGCTTACACTCCTACACAACAGCTTACACTCCTACACAACAGCTTATACTCCTACATCATAACTGACACTCCTACACCTCATCTAACATTTCTACACCCCGTCTAACAATCCTACACCTCATCTAACATTTCTACACCCCATCTAACAATCCTACACCCCATCTAACATTTCTACACCCCACCTAACACTCCTAACCTAAATTCTGCACTCATGTTCGCGTGGTTCCACTCTAGATTAAGTCTTGCTTCGTGTCACACAGATTTTTACAGTTCTTATCTCCTGTCAGATTTGCACTTTGTTTTCGTATAAATGGAAAAATTCTCATAGATTTATTAGGTAATAGATTTATTAGTTAACAGATTTATTAGGTAATAGATTTATGAATTAATATACTTTTAGGTCATAGATTTATTATTTCGTAGATTTATAAGTTCTTACGAATATA
Organism: Lymnaea stagnalis; assembly: GCA_964033795.1. Taxonomy (NCBI): domain Eukaryota; kingdom Metazoa; phylum Mollusca; class Gastropoda; family Lymnaeidae; genus Lymnaea; species Lymnaea stagnalis. Next base: position 1,008,823 of record CAXITT010000027.1, on the reverse strand, counting down.
GCTCGTAGATTTATTAATTCATAGATTTATTATTTTGTAGAACTATAGCTATTTGATTATTATTTCAATAATATTTTGTGGTTCATGATCAGATTCAAGCTGTCGTAAAAACTGGGTGATTTGTCACTTATGTTGTGGCATTATTGACAAAAGTTATAACATTGTGACATTTACGATCTAAGTTATGACATTTATGAGCTAAGTTGTGACATCAAACTCAAGTTGGTGGTCTGGAGTTCAATTCCAGCCAAAGGTCAGTCAAGCAAAAACATCACCCCGGGTGGATGAGGCTCAAACTTGGTTGACAACTCATCAAAGAGAAGGAAACTCTGAATTCAAACCCGGAGTTGGAGTCCCGTAAGGCGCATTCAATGACAATTCCTGCAACCGTACCCATCCCTGGTCGTCCTGACGTAGAGTCTTGCCACTGGATATGGTGGGCTCGGACGAGAGAGTGAGGTTGACGCCGCGCAACTCTTCCTCACTTTAAACAAAGTCATTAGCGCAAGTCATCAGTCACCGGACGACTCGATGGTCATAGTCGAACTTCGACAATGTAAAAAAAAAAGTTGTGATTGATCTAAGTTGTGACATATATGATGTAAGTTGTGACATTGTGAATTAAGTAGCTATTTTCTTAAGTTGATAAAAGATATGTTGTGTATTTTTTGCATGTACCATAATACTTTTTAATGAAATAAATCTCGACAAATAACTTGTTCTTATGTCTATGTTAATACATTTAAGATGTAGGTCTATGTTAATAAATATGAGACTTAGGTCTATGTTTATAAATATAATACTTATGCCTTTATTTATAGATATAAGACTTAGTTCTTTATAAATATAAGACGTATGCCAATGTTTATAAAAATAAGACTTAGGTCTATGTTTATAAACATATGTGTGGCTTTTGTGGCCTATATAGCATCTTTTGAAACACATTTCAAGTATTGTTGAGTCTATGTTTCAATAGAATGTCTACCAGAAAACTAACTAAGGATGATGTAGGCACCAAACACTTTTCTAGTTGATTTCTGGTCAGCGACACTTCTGTCTAATCCATAATTCACGTGTAAGCTTTGTCCTACATCAGCTTACACAGTAACTTACACAACAGCCTAGAAAAAAAAAGCTCACACACCAGCGCTTACACAACAGCCTGTACACAGCTTGTACAACGACTTACACAGCAGCTAACACAAGAACCTACAAAACAGCCTACACCACAGCTCACGCAACGGCCCGGCCAACAGCTTATACAACAACTTACACAACAGCCTACACAACAATAGCCTACACTCTAGCTTACACTACATGGCGAGCTGTGTAACAGAAGTTAATTAACAAGACACAAACAACGAGGTTAAATAAAAAAAACAGTTGTTATTTAATGTTACGCAAAATACAAATTCGAACATCTCGGCATGTGCCTTCTCCACTGCAAGGGAAAAGCTCTTGCGTCTCACTGTTAATCTATTTGAAAGCATCATAGCACTCCAACCCCTTGAACAAACAGTAGAATCTGAAGTGATCAACAAGTTTTGTAACAGAAATGAGCTCTGTTGTGTTCGATGAGCCGTGTAAATGGTCAAGTGATACAAGGATGTAAATGGTCAAGTGATACAAGGATGTAAATGGTCAAGAGATACAAGGATGTAAATGGTCAAGAGATACAAGGATGTAAATGGTCAAGAGATACAAGGATGTAAATGGTCAAGAGATACAAGGATGTAAATGGTCAAGTGATACAAGGATGTAAATGGTCAAGTGATACAAGGATGTAAATGGTCAAGAGATACAAGGATGTAAATGGTCAAGTGATACAAGGATGTAAATGGTCAAGTGATACAAGGATGTAAATGGTCAAGTGATACAAGGATGTAAATGGTCAAGTGATACAAGGATGTAAATGGTCAAGTGATACAAGGATGTAAATGGTCAAGAGATACAAGGATGTAAATGGTCAAGAGATACAAGGATGTAAATGGTCAAGTAATACAAGGATGTAAATGGTCTAGAGATACAAGGATGTAAATGGTCAAGTGATACAAGGATGTAAATGGTCAAGAGATACAAGGATGTAAATGGTCAAGTGATACAAGGATGTAAATGGTCAAGTGATACAAGGATGTAAATGGTCAAGTGATACAAGGATGTAAATGGTCAAGTGATACAAGTATGTAAATGGTCAAGTGATATAAGGATGTAAATGGTCAAGTGATACAAGGATGTAAATGGTCAAGTGATACAAGGATGTAAATGGTCAAGAGATACAATGATTTAAAAGTCAAAGAGATACAGGGATGTCAATAACCAAAGAGATTCAAGGATGTAAATGGCCAATGGATACAAGGATGTAAATATTCATTCACAGACTTGTGTACAGATATATCCGTGGTTCAAAAGAAGAGGAAAAAAACGTTAGTCATTATCATCTTGCATTCATCGCTATGTCAATTCTATTTTTAAATCTGTTACCCCTGTTACCATTTTTACCCCTGCTACCACTGTTACCCCTGCTACCCCTGTTACCCCTGTTACCCCTGCTACCCTGTTACCCCTGCTACCACTGTTACCCCTGTTACCCCTGCTACCCCTGTTACTCCCGCTACCCCTGTTACCCCTGCTACCCCTGTTACCCTTGTTAACCCTGCTACCCTGTTACCCCTGCTAACACTGTTACCCCTGCTGCCCCTGTTACCCATGCTACCCCTGTAATCCATGCTACCCTGTTATCCCTGCTACCCCTGTTACCCCTGCTACCCTTGTTACCCCTGTTATCCCTGTTACCCCTGCTACCCCTGTTAACCCAGCTACCCCTGCTACCCCTGTTACCCCTGCCTACCCATGCTAACCCTGCTAACCCTGTTATCCCTGTTATCCCTGTTATCCCTGCTACCCCTGTTACCCCAGCTACCCCTGTTACCCCTACTACCCCAGCTAACCCTTTTACCCCTACCTACTCCTGCTACCCCTATTACCCCTGCTACCCTGCTACCACTGTTACCCCTGTTACCCCAGCTACCCCTGCTACCCCTGTTACTCCTGCTACTCCTGCTATGCTACCCCTGTTACCCCTGCTACCCCTTGCTACCCTGTTAACCCTGCTACCCCTGCTACCCCTGTTACTCCTTTTACCCCTGTCACCCCTGCTACCCCTTTACCCCTGTTACTCCTGCTACTCCTGCTATGCTACCCCTGTTACCCCTGCTACCCCTTGCTACCCTGTTAACCCTGCTACCCCTGCTACCCCTGTTACTCCTGTTACCCCTGTCACCCCTGCTACCCCTGCTACCTCTGTTACCCCCTGCTACCCTGTTACCCCTGTTACCCCTGCTACCCCTGTTACCCCTGTTACCCCTATTACCCTGCTACCCCTGCCACCACTTTTACCCCTGTTACCCCTGTTTCCCCAGCTACCCCTGTTACCCCTGCTACCACTGTTACCCCTGCTACCACTGTTACCTTTGATACTTACGACTCGTGTTTAAAAAAAACACCAAAAACCTCACTAATGATGGCAGATGAGATTTCCCCACATATAACCAACCCATCATGCACCCACACACCCACCCACACACAGAGTCACAGTGAGATGAAGCTTGACAGACAATTGTCACGCCATGTTTTCATTCGATAGCTGCAACACAAGGATAACTCGCCCTCCCTCTACATTAGACTTTGTTATGCCTCTATATTAGACCTTGCTATTCCGTTTGCATAGATTTCGCCATTCCTCTACATTAGACTTTGCTATTCGTCTATATTAGACTTTGCTATTCAAATAGAATAGATTTTGTCATTTCTCTAAATTTGATTTGCTATTCCTCTATATTAGACTTTGCAATTCCTCTATATTAGGCTTTGCTATTCCTCAATATTAGACTGTACTATTCCTCTAGATTAGACTTTGCTATTCCTCTAAATTAGACTTTGCTATTCCTCTAGATTAGACTTTGATATTCCTCTAGATTAGACTTTGCTATTCTTCTATATTAGACTTTGCTGTTCCTCTAGATTTGACTTTGCTATTCCTCTAACTAGAGTGTAAACAAAGTATCGCATATCCCTTGAAGTAACAGTTGTTTGTTAACAAAATACTCAAATATAGATAATATCACGGGTCTATCGTAGCCGTGAGGATAAGAATGATGACCTGTGGCTACTTTGAGAGTTCAAATAAAAGAATGATAACCTACGGCTACTTTGAGTGTTCAGAGATAAGAATGATGACCTACGGCTACTTTGAGAGTTCAAATAAAAGAATGATGACCTACGGCTACTTTGAGTGTTCAGAGATAAGAATGATGACCTACGGCTACTTTGAGTAATCAAATATAAGAATGATGACCTACGGCTACTTTGAGTAATCAAATATAAGAATGATGACCTTTGGCTACTTTGAGAGTTCAAATAAAAGAATGATGACCTACGGCTACTTTGAGTAATCAAATATAAGAATGATGACCTTTGGCTACTTTGAGAGTTCAAATAAAAGAATGATGACCTGCGGCTACTTTGAGTAATCAAGTATAAGAATGATGACCTACGGCTACTTTGAGTAATCAAATATAAGAATGATGACCTGCGGCTACTTTGAGTAATCAAATATAAGAATGATGACCTTTGGCAACTTTGAGAGTTCAAATAAAAGAATGATGACCTACGGCTTCTTTGAGTGTTCAGAGATAAGAATGATGAAATATGGCTTCACTTGGTGTTCAAAGATAAGAATGATGACCTACGGCTACTTTGAGAGTTCAAAGATAAGAATGATGACCTACGGCTACTTTGAGTGTTCAAAGATAAGAATTAAGACTTTCGGCTACTTTGAGTGTTCAGAGATAAGAATGATGACATATGGCTTCACTTGGTGTTCAAAGATAAGAATGATGACCTACGGCTACTTTGAGTGTTCAAAGATAAGAATGATGACCTACGGCTACTTTGAGTGTTCAAAGATAAGAATTATGACTTTCGGCTACTTTGAGTGTTCAGAGATAAGAATGATGACATATGGCTTCACTTGGTGTTCAAAGATAAGAATGATGACCTACGGCTACTTTGAGTGTTCAAAGATAAGAATGATGACCTACGGCTACTTTGAGTGTTCAAAGATAAGAATTATGACTTTCGGCTACTTTGAGTGTTCAGAGATAAGAATGATGACATATGGCTTCACTTGGTGTTCAAAGATAAGAATGATGACCTACGGCTACTTTGAGTGTTCAAAGATAAGAAT
>CAXITT010000027.1:979333-999476 GCA_964033795.1 Lymnaea stagnalis | reverse complement strand
GGGGGGGGTTGGGGGGGGGGTGTTTTTTTGGTGGGGGGGGGGGGGGGGGGGGGGGGGCGTTGTTGTCTATGCTACTACAACTGGTTGTCTATGCTACTACACCTGGTTGTCTATGCGACTACACCTCGTTGTCTATGCTACTACACCTCGTTGTCTATGCTACTACACCTCGTTGTCTATGCTACTACACCTGGTGGTCTATGCTACTACACCTGGTTGTCGATGCTACTACACCTGGTTGTCTATGCTACTACACCTCGTTGTCAATGCTACTAAACCTCGTTGTCTAAGCTACTACACCTGGTTGTCTATACTGCTACACCTGGTTGTCTATGCTACTACATCTGGTTGTCTATGCTACTACACCTGGTTGTCTATGCTACTACACCTGGTTGTCTATACTACTACACCTGGTTGTCTATGCTACTACATCTGGTTGTCTATGCTACTACACCTGGTTTTCTAATGCTACTACACCTGGTTTTCTAATGCTATTACATCTGGTTGTCTATGCTACTACACCTGGTTGTCTATGCTACTACACCTCGTTGTCTATGCTACTACACCTTGTTGTCTATGCTACTACACCTCCTTATCTATGCTACTACACCTCGTTGTCTATGCTACTACACCTCGTTGTCTATGCTACTACACCTCGTTGTCTATGCTACTACACCTGGTGGTCTATGCTACTACACCTGGTTGTCTATGCTACTACACCTGGTTGTCTATGCTACTACACCTGGTTGTCTATGCTACTACACCTCGTTGTCTATGCTACTACACCTCGTTGTCTAAGCTACTACACCTGGTGGTCTATGCTACTACACCTGGTTGTCTATGCTTTACACCTCGTTGTCTATGCTACTACACCTGGTTGTCTATGCTACTACACCTCGTTGTCTATGCTACTACCCCTGGTTGTCTATGCTACTACACCTGGTTGTCTATGCTACTACACCTCGTTGTCTATGCTACTACACCTGGTTGTCTATGCTACTACACCTCGTTGTTATGCTACTACACCTGGTTGTCTATGCTACTACACCTCGTTGTCTATGCTACTACACCTCGTTGTCTATGCTACTACATCTCGTTGTCTATGCTACTACACCTCGTTGTCTATGCTACTACACCTGGTGGTCTATGCTACTACACCTGGTTGTCTATGCTACTACACCTGGTTGTCGATGCTACTACACCTGGTTGTCTATGCTACTACACCTCGTTGTCTATGCTACTACACCTCGTTGTCTAAGCTACTACACCTGGTGGTCTATGCTACTACACCTGGTTGTCTATGCTACTACACCTGGTTGTCTATACTACTACACCTGGTTGTCTATGCTACTACATCTGGTTGTCTATGCTACTACACCTGGTTGCCTATACTACTACACCTGGTTGTCTATGCTACTACATCTGGTTGTCTATGCTAATACACCTGGTTGTCTATGCTACTACACCTGGTGGTCTATGCTACTTCACCTCGTTGTCTATGCTACTACATCTGGTTGTCTATGCTACTACACCTCGTTGTCTATGCTACTACACCTGGTTGTCTATGCTACTACATCTTGTTGTCTATGCTACTACATCTGGTTGTCTATGCTACTACATCTGGTTTTCTAATGCTACTACACCTGGTAGTCTATGCTACTACACCTGGTTGTCTATGCTACTACACCTCGTTGTCTATGCTACTACACCTCGTTGTCTACGCTACTACACCTCGTTGTCTATGCCACTACACCTGATTGTCTATGCCACTATACCTGCTAGTCTAAACCACTATTTCTACCTGCCAATCGAATGACCAGGACTAGCTTTAACATCACGATGGAATGGCTGGATGCACAGACTTTTCAAGTACAGACCCAAATCAAAATAAACTATAAACTATATAAAGTTGATCAAACAGTCGGCACCAATTCATTGGTCCAGATGATGTGAAGACGCCAGGCATTGCGTCTTGCCTCCTGGCCAAGAGGTCCTGAAAAATCGCGACGGTGTTGGGTGGGGGGAAAAAACTCATCAAAAGAAGACAGTCAACTAAGCCAGGGGCCACTACTCGCCATCGATTTGAATGCCACGAGTTGCTGCCCTCATCGGATGTTTTAAAGCTCTCGTGTTCCCATGGTGTCCTTTAATAAGCTCGCCAACACAATCACGTGGTCTAGGGCGAGTAATGGTTAACTCGTCGTGGGATAAAAGGATGGTTGGTTGGGGGGGGGGGGAGGAGGGCGAACGAGCCAACGTCGAGGGTAGCGCCATGAGATAAAAGCAGGAGGTGCGAGGAGATCGAACACAGGGCTATGTCGGATGTTTTAAAGCTCTCGTGTTCCCATGGTGTCCTTTAATAAGCTCGCCAACACAATCACGTGGTCTAGGGCGAGTAATGGTTAACTCGTCGTGGGATAAAAGGATGGTTGGTTGGGGGGGGGGAGGAGGGCGAACGAGCCAACGTCGAGGGTAGCGCCATGATATAAAAGCAGGAGGTGCGAGGAGATCGAACACAGGGCTATGTCGAACTGGCAATCAAATCATTTGGCTTTATAGATAGGTAGGTATCTCAACGTTACCAGATTATTGTACAATTCTCAAATGTAATATGAATGACTAGATTGAGTATTGCTTATTGAATGCTGTCAACTGTTAGCTTTTATGTTCATTTCCACCGGCCTTATCATGGGGCCCACAAAGTGTGTTGGTGCCTTCATACGATTGGATGCCCCAATCATACTCATGCCCGCAACACATCTTGTTGTCCTAGAAGATATTTTGGATGATCTGTTCATATTATGTGTTCCCAGACATTTGATGGTATCAACTCATGGGATCCTCCACATCATGGGATCCTCCACATCAAGGCACCCTTCACATCATGGTACCCCACATCTCATGGGTTACCTCGAATCATGGGACCCAACCTCATGGGACTCCTCTCACCTCATGCGACCTTCTACCTCATTGGACCCCCCACCCCCATCTCATGGAAAACCTCGAATCATGGGACCCCCACCCCCCACCTTATGGTATGACCCCATAATTACCACTGCTATTGCTATTTTCGTTTAACGTTGAATAATAACCTTCCATTTACAGTTTTCAAAATCAAATGTGGTAACTAATTTTCAGGGCTAAAGACATGGGGCAACTAATTGTCAGGGCTTACCCTATGGGGCAACAAATTGTCAGGGCTTACCCTATGGGGCAACAAATTGTCAGGGCTAACACTATGGAGCAACTAATTTTCAGGGCTAACACCATGGGGCAACTAATTTTCAGGGCTAACACCATGGGGCAACTTATTGTCAGGGCTAACACCATGGGCCAAGTAATTTTCAGGGCTAACACTATGGGGCAACTAATTTTCAGGGCTAACACCACGGGGAACCTTATTGTCAGGGCTAACACTATGGGGCAACTTATTGTCAGGGCTAACACTATGGGGCAACTTATTGTCAGGGCTAACACTATGGGGCAACTTGTTGTCAGGGCTAACACCATGGGCCAAGTAATTTTCAGGGCTAACACTATGGGGCAACTAATTTTCAGGGCTAACACCATGGGGCAACTTATTGTCAGGGCTAACACCATGGGGCAAATTATTGCCAGGGTAAACAATATGGGGCAACTAATTTTCATGGCTAACATTATGGGGCAACTTATTGTCAGGGCTAACACTATGGGGCAACTTATTGTCAGGGCTAACACTATGGGGCAACTTATTGTCAGGGCTAACACTATGGGGCAACTTATTGTCAGGGCTAACACTATGGGGCAAATTATTGCCAGGGTAAACAATATGGGGCAACTAATTTTCAGGGCTTACAACATTAGGCAATTACAATTGTCATGTGGTACTTTGGGGAATTTCCTTGCTGTGTAACTGACACATCCATTTCTAATTCTTTAGTCAAATGTTTAGTCTTTTTGTCCTAGTGGCAAACCACCACGTGCCCGCTAGTCATAGTGGCAAACCCCTAGGCTACTTGTAATAATGGCAAACCAATTCGATGCTTGTCACAGTGGCAAACCAATGTGATGTTTTTGGTAGGTAAAAACCTAACTGATGCTTGTCAGTAATTCTATTGTAGACAATGTCTGCAATTTATTATGATGTAGAAAATGTCTTCTATTGAGTCTGTTGTAGACAATGTCTGCTTTTGGTCTTGTTGTAGACAATGTCTGCAATTTATTATGTGTTTGACAATGTATGTCATTAAGTATGTTGTAGAGAGTGTCAGATATTTATCTTGCTGTTGACATTGTAGTGAATAAAGTTAATCCCATGGTGCCTTAGTGGGCGGGGCTTGCTAAGATGACATGCCTAAATCACGTATTATTTGTCATCTTCAAATCAAGTTGAGTGATTCATCTTCAAATCAAATAGAGTGATTTCATGATGTCATCTTCAAATCAAGTAGAGTGATGTCATCTTCAAATCAAGTAGAGTGATGTCATCTTTAAATCAAGTAGAGTGATGTCCTTTTCAAATCAAGTAGAGTGATGTCATCTTCAAATCAAGTAGAGTGATGTCATCTTCAAATCAAGTAGAGTGATGTCATCTTCAAATCAAGTAGAGTGATGTCATCTTCAAATCAAGTAGAGTGATGTCATCTTCAAATCAAGTAGAGTGATATCATCTTCAAATCAACTAGAGTGATATCATCTTCAAATCAAGTAGAGTGATTTCATCTTCAAATCAAGTAGAGTGATGTCATCTTCAAATCATGTAGAGTGATGTCATCTTCAAATCAAGTGGAGTGATGTCATCTTCAAATCAAGTGGAGTGATGTCATCTTCAAATCAAGTAGAGTGATTTCATGACGTCATTTTCAAATCAAGTAGAGTGATGTCATCTTCAAATCAAGTAGAGTGATTCATCTTCAAATCAAATAGAGTGATTTTATGATGTCATCTTCAAATCAAGTAGAGTGATGTCATCTTCAAATCAAGTAGAGTGATGTCATCTTCAAATCAAGTTGAGTGATGTCATCTTCAAATCAAGTAGAGTGATGTCATCTTCAAATCAAGAAGAGTGATGTCATCTCAAATCAAGTAGAGTGATGTCATCTTCAAATCAAGTAGAGTGATGTCATCTTCAAATCAAGGAGAGGGGTGTCACCTTCAAATCAAGTAGAGTGATGTCATCTTCAAATCAAGTAGAATGATGTCATCTTCAAATCAAGTAGAGTGATGTCATCTTCAAATCAAGTAGAGTGATGTCACCTTCAAATCAAGTAGAGTGATGTCACCTTCAAATCAAGTAGAGTGATGTCATCTTCAAATCAAGTAGAGTGATGTCATCTTCAAATCAAGTAGAGTGATGTCATCTTCAAATCAAGGAGAGTGGTGTCACCTTCAAATCAAGTAGAGTGATGTCATCTTCAAATCAAGTAGAGCGATGTCACCTCCAAATCAGGTAGAGCGATGTCACCTCCAAATCAGGTAGAGTGATGTCATCTCCAAATCAGGTAGAGTGATGTCATCTCCAAATCAGGTAGAGCGATGTCACTTCCAAATCAGGTGCCTTAGATCAAAGATCTGATTTGATATTACCGCAGACTTATTTTGAAAATCTGGTTTTCCCTTTCAAGGGCAGACAACTTAATTCCCGTCAAATTTTTTACAGTTTTTTAAAAAGAAAATATGTAACGTTCCGATATTACAAATAACCTGAAGATTATTGACACTGTCTAGTCAAATACCAACCCTTCTCCCACTCCACCGCCCTTTTGTTGTCAATGTGGACCAGATTTACTAGTGCTGTTCGCGGTAAGCTGCAAACACAGACCTGATCCCATCTAGGTACTAGAGATACTTCCTAACACAGACCTGTGCCTCTCTGGGTACAAGAGATACTTCCTAACACAGACCTGGTCCCATCTAGGTACTAGAGATACTTCCTAACACAGACCTGATCCCATCTAGGTACTGGTGATACTTCCTAACAAAGACCTGGTCCCATCTAGGTACTAGAGATACTTCCTAACACAGACCTGGTCCCATCTAGGTACTAGAGATACTTCCTAACACAGACATGGTCCCATCTAGGTACTAGAGATAATAATAATAATAATAATAATAAAGTGTATTTCAAAAACATGCTTCATCACCAAAGGCTCGAAGCGCGTTACAAGAGTAAAAAATCTATAATTTACCACATTTAAAACTAACGCAACACTACAAAAACTAATTACAAGCATACAATGTCAAAGTCTTTCAATCCATTTCAACCCTGAGCAACACAGCTAATATGCATTAAATGGAAAATATGGTAGACAATCATCACAGAAGGTGTTTGCGAAATAAATGTGTCTTGAAATCGGTTTTAAAGGACTCCAGTGTCTGATTGTTTCTGAGATCGACAGGAAGGGCGTTCCAAATTGTTGGACCAGCAAATGCGAAAGTGCGCTTTCCGCAAGTCTCAAGGCGAACACGTGGTGTCAAGAGTTTGCCACTGTCGGCCACTTCCTAACACAGACCTGTGCCTCTCTGGGTACTAGAGACACTTCCTAACACAGACCTGTGCGTCTCTGGGTACTAGAGATACTTCCTAACACAGACCTGGTCCCATCTAGGTACTAGAGATACTATCTAACACAGACCTGTGCCTCTCTGGGTACTAGAGATACTTCCTAACACAGACCTGTGCGTCTCTGGGTACTAGAGATACTTCCTAACACAGACCTGATCCCATCTAGGTACTAGAGATACTTCCTAACACAGACCTGGTCTTATCTAGGTAATAGGGATCCATTTCAAGTCAGACCTGGCCCTCTCTAGGTACAAAAATTAGCAAAACTAAGTAAGGTCAAAACCTGAAAAAAAGGAACTTAACAAAACAATGATCGTGTCGACAGGAAGACTTCGTCAGCGAACAAACAATAGAAAAAACATGATAAAATTTTTAAAAAGAACATTTAACTAAGTGGTAATATCCTAGAGGACAGCGAAAGAGTTGTGACAGAGAATAAGTAGGTGTAGATTAAATAGGGTCGAGGGAAAGAAAAGAGGAAAAGTTAGTCCACTTCGATAAGTCATGACGTGGATGGGCGGGGCTAGGCTCAAGCTGTGAATAAAGACATGACGTTCATGCCATGCGGTGTCAAGGTTCCATAGCTCAGGATAAGCCTGTGTTGCAAATTCACCCGGCTGGTTGTGTTTGTGCTGATCACAATCAACTAATTGTAAAGTTCGCCAGATAAGAGTACTTCCCAACTCAGACGAGGCCCTCTCTAGGTACTAGAGTTACTTTCCAAATCAGACCTTGCCATATGTGTGTACTAGAGGCTCTTCACAACACAGACCTGGACCTCTCTAGGTACTGGAGTTAATTTCCAAATCAGACCTTGCCATATGTGTGTACTAGAGGCTCTTCACAACACAGACCTGGGCCTCTCTAGGTTTTAGAGGTACTTTCTGACACATACCTGGTCCTATCTAGTTACTAGAGGTACTTCCTGAGACCATGAGGCTGTCACTGTTTTTAGTCATTGTTTTAATTTTGTTATTTCATTTTTATTTTAGGCAATCACTACATTTAGTCACACTTCAGCAGTGTCAGATATGTGCTCAAACAACAATGGACGATGATTTCTTAGCGATAGTTTAAAGGTAAGTTTATGTAAGACAGACAATGCAGTATCGAGTACCGGCATTCGGAGAATTCGATCCAGTATCGTGTACGGCATGTCCTTGATTCATCTTCCCACCACGGCGTCAAGGGACTTAAGCCTTGATTATTCCCCCTTCTTATGGATGGCTTTCCATGCACAGGGGATTTTCCGGGCTAGAGGGGGCGCTCTTCAACAATTTCTTACATCTGTTTTATCTTACATCACACATGTAATCTCAGCACATTTTACACCATCCCAACCCACCTCAAACCCACCTTAAACCATTCTACCGACCTTAATATATAAATTTACATATCATCATGAATAACTCAGAGACATTTAAACAAACCTGATTATTGTCCACATACCTTACGTTTTAAAATGTATACACATTTTTTTAAAAATATCAATTAAAAATCAATTTAAAAATCAATTATCCGGTGTTTCCCGAAAAACGACTCACTGCTCCAGTCACCTCCAGCTCTTAAAGTCAGCTGACACCGATTGTGGCTGGACACACAATACAATTATTTTGTTTTATACTTAATACAGTATTTTAATATTCATTAAATCGATACTTTCTCAAGAATATACGTTTACAATTCTGGATTTAAAAAAAAAAAAAATCATCTTAAAAATAATTATAATGCTGCATCCGTCCGTCCCAACGTGACGATTGTGGGGACTTCGCAGGACGAAATCCACAAGGCCTTGGATTATTCCTCTAGGATTATGAGCTGGTTCCCAACAGCAAATCGCCTCTCTCTCCACGCCGCTGGACATGCCCAATAGAACAACATGTGGATTATACAGCTTGGCCCCAGTGGCGTCGCAGGAGTTGTCGGAATGTTTCACTGTACCAATGTTATCCGCCTACGGGACTCCATCTCCGAATTGGAATTCAGTTTCCTTCCCTTGGACGAGTTGCCATCCCAGGTTAACGATTTTTTTATGCTGTTTGTGCTTGACTTGAACTTGGGGTTGAAATCCAGACCATCAACTTACAGTTAAAACACTCGACCACCCAGCTCTATCGGTTTGTTAAGATCCACACGTGTTTGGGTACACACCAGATTAACGGAAATCCGATATTCATTGACCACCCTCAGCAAACACCTAAGTGCCCCTGGTACAAAATTCAACTTAATTTTTATAGCTATAAAGTAAAGAATTTAAAAAATAGATGCATTTATGAACGTAAATACTGTAGAGGCACTTCTAAATTTTATGTGCAAATTATATGTCAGTGCTCTCTAAATTTTTCTTAAGTATCCAAAGGTAAAACTTTGAGTCCCAGGCAGCCCCAGTACTTCTAAAAATAACATGAAATATATTTATGATGACATATAGGTATGATGACACATGGATGTGATGACAATAGATATCATTACATATAAGCGTGATGAAATAAAAATGTGATGACAAATAGATAGCCTATGCTAAGATATAGATGTGATGACATATAGACATAAACAGAGTTCAAACTATACACCAGATTTGACATAGTTTCGCTTCTTTTGTCCCTCCGCCCAACCCAAGGTTGAAAAGTTGTTATAATTGCTTTCTGCTGAGTTCCATAGCAATGGTTCGGGTAATAACTTAACACATACGTCACGGTATAGCATCGCTTCGAAGTATTCTTTAAGTGCATATTCTTCAAAAATATGTAAACGTATGCATGTGTGATCACGTGACAGATGACAACAATAATCAGTGATAAGTAGATGACAACAATAATCAGTGATAAGTAGATGACAACAATAATCAGTGATAAGCAGGGTCAAGAACATGTCCAGCAGTGAACTACGTAAAAGCCCCCAGCGTAGGTTATACAGGGCTGACATCAGGCCAAGTTAGCCTGACATCAGGGCAAGTTAGCCTGACATAGGGGAAAGTTAGCCTGACATCAGGCCAAGTTAGCCTGACATCAGGGCAAGTTAGCCTGACATAGGGGAAAGTTAGCCTGACATCAGGCCAAGTTAGCCTGAGATCAGGGCAAGTTAGCCTGACATCAGGGCAAGTTAGCTTGACATCAGGGCAAGTTAGCTTGACATCAGGGCAAGTTAGCCTGACATCAGGGCAAGTTAGCCTGACATCAGGGCAATTTAGCCTGACATCAGGGCATGTAAGCCTGACATCAGGGCAAGTTAGCCTGACATCAGGGAATGTAAGCCTGCCATAACAGCAACATAAGGGCATGTAAGTATGGCTTAAAAGCATGTGAGCCTATCATCAGGACATGTAAGCTTGACATCAGGGCATGTTAGCCAGACATAACAGCAACATAAGGGCATGTAAGTATGGCTTAAAAGAATGTGAGCCTATCATCAGGGCAAGTTAGCCTCACATCAGGGCATGTAAGCCCGACAAAAGGACAAGGCGCAAATATCGAAACAATGAATCATAATAATAATAATAATAATAATAAAGTTCATTTAAAAAACACGCTTCATCCCCAAAGGCTCGAAGCGCGGTACAAAGTCAACAAAAAACATATCTATAATTCACCACATTTAAAACAAACACAACACTACAAAAACTAATTACAAGCATACAATATCAAAGTCTTTCTAGCCATTTCAACCCGGAGCAACACAGCAACACATGGAAAATAAGGTAGACAATCATCCCAGAAGGTATTTGCGAAATAGATGTGTCTTTAGATCTGTTTTAAAGGACTCCAGTGTCTGGTTGTTTCTAAGATCGACAGGAAGGGCGTTCCAAATTGTTGGACCAGCAAATGCGAAAGTGCGCATTCCCAGAAACCCCTGCGACGCCCCGGATGCCATCACTGAGAGCGCAGTGAGCATGCTCAAATAGCATGGATACTTAGCGCTATAGAAGTATTCAATCAAGCAATCAAAGTAATCCTGACTTAATGTCATGTCAGCTTGACATAAGAGCACGTCAGGCTGGCATCAAGGCATGTCAGTCAGGCATAAGAGCATGTCATCATTGCCCTGGAGTGAAGCTGAACAAAAAAGAGGGGGGTGGTGGGTGTCCACTAATATGTGCCAATGTGTGATCACGTGTCCACTTAAAAAAATTTTTTTTGACGTTGCAGGAATGGGGGAAATCAGATCATTTATTGATTGGTCATCTCATAATGATGGCTGCAAGTACGTTGTCCGTGATTGGTCAGCTCATACTGATGGCTGCAAGTACGTTGTCCGTGATTGGTCAGCTCATACTGATGGCTGCAAATACGTTGTCCGTGATTGGCCAGCTCATACTGATGGCTGCAAGTACGTTGTCCGTGATTGGTCAGCTCATACTGATGGCTGCAAATACGTTGTCCGTGATTGGCCAGCTCTAATTTGAGCACCCCTCCCCTTTTTTCGTATGCAAATGCGCTTATTGACGGTGAATGACTTGCGCTGAGTAAAATGGGGGGGGGGGCTTGTGATTATATATATATATAATAAGACGGTCTCTTTTAGCTGTATTGCTGGTAGTGGGATCATTTTGTTCAAAATGGCAGAGTGACCAAGAGACAATCATTGAACATTGTTGATCGAACGGAAATTTTAAATGGTGCAGGATTTGGTCTATACGCCAACTTCGTGGGGCAGCAAATAACGACGTTAATACAACTATGGAATTTCTCGTAAGGCGCTCGTAACCATTGCTATTTGGTTTGTAAACTGGCTACGTATGTCACGTAGGAGAGTTACCCTATAACTTCCGGGATCTGGATCTCACCGGAAACTGGAGCTCACCGAGCTCGAGATCCTAACCGGGATCTCCCCGAAAATGGGATCCCACCGGAATTGGTATCCCACCGGGATCGGGATCTCACCGGGCTCGACATCCTAACCGGGATCGAGATCTCACCGGATTTGGGATCTCTTTTGGATTGGGATACCACCGCAAACGGGATCTCACCGAGATCATGATCTCACCGGCATCGGGATCCACCATGACCGGGATTCTACCGGGATCGGGATACCACCATGAGCAGAATCCTACCGGTATCGGGATCCCATCATGATCCTTCCGGACAACGGGGTCCCATCGGAAAAGTGAAAAACTAAAGGTTAACAGAAGTTATTTTAAGTGTTTTTATAGGAGACCAATTCATTTTTTTTTTTTTTTAAATATAGTGGTGTTGTTTTGATGTTGAAATTTCGCTCAATAGCAATGTGGATTAAAAGGAAGTAGAAGATGTGGGGTTTTTTTTTCTGAATGCAATCCCAGGGAAACTCCGGTAAAGTTATAAAATAAATAAAACATTTATTTTAACCAAGATTCATCCAATTGGGCAACTTTCATAACGTATCTTTAAAGACAGACGAGTTATTGATTTACCACAACGGCTCCGTAAAAGACAAAAGATTCATGAAAATGTCCTTTTTTCCTCTGATACAATTTGTTAAATTGATGTTGTATTGCAATGAAAAAAGATGGTACTTTACTTTTAAAATACTTCTTATAAAGAATTAACATAAGTTTACACGCGAAAATACGAAATTCAAGCAGAAATAATATACGCACGTGAAATCCACTTTTACCGTGTTAAAAAAAAAATGAAGCTGTTCATTTAAAAACTCTGCAAACATCTAAAGACTAAATACAAATTCTGTGAAACCTCTTCTATGTTATCGCCTTTCTCACAACTTATCTCCCGAATGCTCCTGTAAATTCTCCCTTAATTTCTCCACCCCAACTTCTCTCCCAACGTCTCTCCCAACTTCTCTGCCAACTTCTCTCCCAAGTTCTCTGCCAACTTCTCTCCCAACTTCTCTCCCAACTTCTCTGCCAACTTCTCTGCCAACTTCTCTCCCAACTTCTCTGCCAACTTCTCTCCCAACTTCTCTGCCAACTTCTCTCCCAACTTCTCTGCCAACTTCTCTCCCAACTTCTCTGCCAACATCTCTTCAAACTTCAATCCGAATGCTCTTCTAGCTTCTCTCCCACTTTCTTCTCCAACTTTTTCTCCAACTTCTCCCCCCATGTATCCGCAAAAGTTTTTTTTCTCCCAACATCTCCCCCAGTTTGTCTCCCAACGTCTCCCTCAACTTGTCTCCCGAAATCTCCTCAAGCTTCTCTCCCAACAACACCCCCCCCCCCCTCCCCCCCTTTACCCCCAAAAGTTTTTTTTCCCCCAACCTCCCCCCCCGTTTGGCCCCCCACCTCCCCCCCCACCTGTCCCCCGAAAACCCCCCAAGCTTCCCCCCCCACAACCCCCCCCCCCCCCAAAGAACTCTCGCGAAGTTTCATCTAATGACCAGACATGACCTTTTGTCTTCACCGCAGCTAAAAATAATTTTATGGCCACGTCTGCCATTCTGTAAACAGCCAATCAGAGCTCATCCACAATATCGCCGGCAATTGCCGGTTATTTTCATGCACACATTTGACGTCATTTCCTGTTTTAATTCACGTGATTCGAAGACATTTCCACGGTCAGAGATGTCCATCAACGACCCCGATGGCAAAAGAGAGGGGGAAACAAAAGAGAGTCACCAAAAGTGAAACCTGTAAAATGTCCTCGACCGTCTCATCACCCGGAGCCGCTGTAATCCAATGGAATAGTTGAACTCTCGGTTGACAGGAGATCACCAGTGCACAAGGGTTAGGTCATTAATGAAACACTCGATCAAAATACGGCATTCGGGCACGTGCATGGAAAGTATCTCACGTTATCTGCCTGCGATGTTGTACGCGAAATGATCAGATTAAGATTATGGGTGAAAAGCTTATAATATCTTATCACATGATCACATGAGGTTTGACAGATTGGTGAAATGGAGCGTAGAAATGGGTGATGTGGGACATAGGAATGGCTGATGTGGGACATAGGAGTGGCTGATGTGGGACATAGAAATGGCTGATGTGGGACATAGGAATGGCTGATGTGGGACATAGGAATGACTGATGTGGGACATAGAAATGGCTGATGTGGGGCATAGAAATGGCTGATGTGGGGCATAGGAATGGCTGATGTGGGACATAGGAATGGCTGATGTGGGACATAGGAATGGCTGATGTGGGACATAGGAACGGCTCATGTGGGACATAGGAATGGCTGATGTGGGACATAGAAATGGCTGATGTGGGACATAGAAATGGCTGATGTGGGACATAGAAATGGCTGATGTGGGACATAGAAATGGCTGATGTGGGACATAGAAATGGCTGATGTTGGACATAGAAATGGCTGATGTGGGACATAGAAATGGCTGATGTGGGACATAAAAATGGGTGATGGGGGACATGAAGATTACTGAAATGGGACATAGGAATGGCCGATATTGGACATAGAAACTTTGTGGTAAAAGGATCAAACTCCAATGAATCGTGTAGACATTTAATTTAGTCATGATTGAATACACCCTTCCCCCCCCCCCTACACACACTTCTCACCAAGCTGAGGTCATAGGGTCACAATGTTTGCCGGCCATCGAGAGCTTTTTGTTTATTTATTATCTGACATCCTTCAATTGTTGTACTAGGTTCTGATCGGTCGATGTTACAACGTTGTACCGGGCTCTGATCGGTCGATGTTACAACGTTGTACCGGGTTCTGATCGGTCGATGTTACAACGTTGTACCGGGTTCTGATCGGTCGATGTTACAACGTTGTACCGGGTTCTGATCGGTCGATGTTACAACGTTGTACCGGGTTCTGATCGGTCGATGTTACAACGTTGTACCGGGTTCTGATCGGTCGATGTTACAACGTTGTACCGGGTTCTGATCGGTCGATGTTACAACGTTGTACCGGGTTCTGATCGGTCGATGTTACAACGTTGTACCGGGTTCTGATCGGTCGATGTTACAACGTTGTACCGGGTTCTGATCGGTCGATGTTACAACGTTGTACCGGGCTCTGATCGGTCGATGTTACAACGTTGTACCGGGTTCTGATCTGTGGATGTTAAATCGTTGAATGGGTTTCTGACGCAGCATCGTTAAAAGTGCTGTATGTATCGTCGTGAAATTGTTGCACGCGTCGTTGTTAACGTCGTCCCCCCGACGCCGTTTTACGTCACGACGCTCCAAACAGCGACGCTAAGCTAATTAAGTCTGGTACCGTTAGTCCCGTGAAAGTTAATGGCCCCAGGGCGACCCAGCGAACGTACTTAACAAGGCTGGCTTTTTGGGCTGAACAGAATGGAACTGATACTTTGGGCGCGGGAGTGGAGGGAGGGGGTGGTGGTGGGCGGTGGAGCGGGGTGGCCTTAAAGGATTAACTTGAGATTGGTTCGATGGCTTGCGGTCAAATTTGAAACTTGCTCCCGGGGTTGGGGGGGGGTGGTTACCTTGTGCTATAGGAAAAGGCGTAATGAAATCCCGCTGGGGGGGGGGGAAGCGGGGGTGGATATCTTAGGTTATGAAATCCAACCCCCCCCCCCCTCGACCCGGGGTGGGCTGGGTGGTTAAAAGGCATTTTGGAAAGGGAGTGGTTAAACCTAGTTAAAGAATTCACCAAAAATATAGTTGCTATCATCAACCAACAAAATGAATGAGGGCGCCACGTGTTCTGTACAATAACTTTTAAAGAATTTCATGATGTTCGTTATATAGAGAAGTTTTTCAGTTTAAAATGTAGCACTAAACAATCTTATATAAAGTGGTTGTCATAAGATAAAAAAAACAAAAAAAACAACATAAGATGGTTGTTATTAATAAGATGGTTATTTAAAATAAGACTGTTGTTTTAAATAAGATTAGGTTGTTTCATGTGTCTGTGGGGAACTTTTACCATCTTTAAGGGCTTCTCAGTTTAAAGACGTTTTATTATGACATTGCTTCGCTCCAGGCTAGCTAATAATTGCTTCCCCCATCTGTTTTTATTAGATACCAGGGCTGAACCGGGTGCACTTCTTTCAAACCGGGTCCGGGTATGTTGAGATATAGTCCCACGGACAGGTCTACACACTACCGGCCGACTTGTAAACATTAGGCCTATCGACATTCCTACTCCCTACCTGCCGGCCTTTACACAACAGGACTACAGACAATCTCACACCTTACCTGCCGGCCTTTAAACAATAGGCCTACAGACAGTCCTACACCTTACCTGCCGGCCTTGAAACAATAGGCCGACAGACAATCCTACACCTTACCTGCCGGCCTTTAAACAATAGGCCTACCGACAGTCCTACACCTTACCTGCCGGCCTTTAAACAATAGGCCTACCGACAGTCCTACACCTTACCTGCCGGCCTTTAAACAATAGGCCTACAGACAGTCCTACACCTTACCTGCCGGCCTTTAAACAATAGGCCTACAGACAATCCTACGCCTGACCTGCCGGCCTTTAAACAATAGACCTACAGACAATCCTACTCCCTACCTGCCGGCCTTTAAACAATAGGCCTACAGACAGTCCTACACCTTACCTGCCGGCCTTTAAACAATATGCCTACAGACAATCTACACCTTTCCCGTGGCTCCTTATTGATTAATCTAATAGTAGCCCCCACAACAACAACAACAAAAAAAAAAAAAAAAAAAAAAAAAAAAAAAAAAAAAAAAAAAAAAAAATTGACCTGAGTGTACACGTCAGACATGACCAACCACCCCCCCCCCCCTAACTTCTATTGATCTAAAAAATGTGGAGTTGGGAGGGAGGGCGGTTTCGAAAAGGAAGCAGGACACACCAGAAGCAAAACATATATAAGAGTGGCCATGTAAATATGACCTAGGTCAGTAGAGCTACAATATAACCCCCTTCCTCTAGCACCACAAATTAACCCCCTCCCTATAGCACCATCAACATTGCACCATTGCCTACTCTATAGACGTACTGGTTGGAAGAATCAACCGAACTGTACAATGTACTCACCCTTTGGAATATGATGGGCATGGCCAAGATGATGGACAGTGTCCATAGGACGCACGTGACTCGCCAGGCCCGGCCTGCGGTACACACATACTTGGCCCTCATGGGATGCCTGATGGCGTAGTACCTGCAAGACAGTAACTCGTTGTTGTAGTTACAGTAGCGTTTAGTGGTTGTTACAGTAACATTAAGTGGTCGTTACAGTAACATTAAGTGGTCGTTACAGTAACATTAAGTGGTCGTTACAGTAACATTAAGTGGTCGTTACAGTAACATTAAGTGGTCGTTACAGTAACATTAAGTGGTCGTTACAGTAACATTAAGTGGTCGTTACAGTAACATTAAGTGGTCGTTACAGTAACATTAAGTGGTCGTTACAGTAACATTAAGTAGTCGTTACAGTAACATTAAGTGGTCGTTACAGTTATAGTTAGCTGTAGTTAAAGAAACATTTAGCGGCAGTGGCAGTAACATTTAGCGGTAGTGGCAGTTACATTTAGCGGTAGTGGCAGTAACATTTAGCGGTAGTGGCAGTAACATTTAGCGGTAGTGGCAGTAACATTTAGCGGTAGTGGCAGTAACATTTAGCGGTAGTGGCAGTTACATTTAGCGGTAGTGGCAGTAACATTTAGCGGTAGTGGCAGTTACATTTAGCGGTAGTGGCAGTAACATTTAGCGGTAGTGGCAGTAACATTTAGCGGTAGTGGCAGTTACATTTAGCGGTAGTGGCAGTAACATTTAGCGGTAGTGGCAGTAACATTTCTTGTTAGTCACGGTAATATTTAGTGGCAGTCACAGTAACATTTATTTTTAGTCATAGTAATATTTAGTGATAGTTAACAATAAGATTTATTGGCAGTTACAGTAGCATATTTTTTTTAGTTACTGTAACTTTTGTTGGTAGATACAGAAACATTTATTGGTGGTCACAGTTACTTTCGGTGGTAGTTCCAGTAACATTCAGTGGGAGTTGTGGAGATGTTGCTAAGCTGGCATTCTGACTTAGCAGAAGATTGCTACCGTGACATATATTGTAGAATAGGAGCCAAAATGATCAATAAATTGATCGTGGGCCCTTAAGATATAGAAGAAGAAGATTACATCAGCTGGCTGGTAGCTACCGTGACATATGTTATAGAATTACATCAGCTGGCTGGTAGCTACCCTTGACATATATAGAATGACTTTGGCTCGACCAGTCGAACGGGTTTCGACTCCAAAAAAAAAAGTGTTCTTGAAAAGAAATGTGGCTCTCAAAAATCTTTGAATCGTCCTGCTGCTCATTTCTGGCTCTTTTGACCAATGAGTTTGCCGAGCACTGGGCTAGTGGAATCAACGTCTGACATTGTCCTTTTGATAACTTAATATAGATTAATTAATGCAACCTGTCGTGAATTAATTTAAATTATTTCAACCTAACTGTCATAAAGTATTACAAACTAATGCGACATTACTGTCATGAAGCATTATAAATAAATGCAACATTATTGCCATGATTTATTATAAACAAGCTGGGGCAACTCAACTACGTTGAGCATGTTAACACAAGAAAGGGGTGCATGATCCATCGTAATGATTCCAGATGCACGGACTTCGAGGTTTCCTTTGCCCATATGTGACCATAAACCATGTTAATTTTGACAATGTTTTAAGACCCCCAGGACCTTTGTCCTTATCCGGTATTTCAGCACAAACTATTTCAGCAAGTATTTTATTGCCACCGTTCTGATTTATCAACATCGCCAGGTGTTACGTGGAGGGGACGATGTGGTAGACCTCGTGTTTTAAACTCGGCGGCGTAGGCATGTGTTCTTTTGTGTGCATTTGGCGCGTACGTGCCCAAGCGCACGACGGGGGAAGCAGCGAATGAGAGCGCATCATGGTGCGCAATGGAGCGCTGGGCGGACAAAGTTCACTAAAGAAATTAAGCCCTTAACTCAAGACAAAACACGTATCCCATTTGTTCACTCCCACTTCATTTGCTCACCCAATTCCATTGATTCACCCCATTTCATTTATTCACCCCAATCCATTTGTTCAGCCCATTCCATTGTACACGCCCCTCCATTTGTTCACCCTACTTCATTTTCCTAAGCGAAAGTCCTGCCTCCCACCCAATGTGAGAGAATCATCAGTACCATATACAAATAGTTTAAAGTTAGCCAAATCTCTTCACTGCCACCAATGACTGGACATTTTCAGCCCGGTGACGCAAGAAATTGTTGGAGACGGGTTAGGGGTGACTACTCTCTCATGACTACTGAATGATCTACTTGATCTGATCTCTGTCCGCCGGGTGTTTTTCTGCCCCTTACGAGATTACTGGTCCGGTCACTGGTCGATGTCCAACGCCGACCGGTCCGTGGACATAGCTGACCACCGTGTTCGCCCTCGGTACCAAAAAGACACTGATTAGACGAAAATATGATGTTACAGAGAGTCAGGAGAGAGGAAGAGAGAGAGAGGAGAGAGGTGGGGGGGTTGCACCAATAATAAAATTACTCATACGGCGAGTCCTGCCCTAACATGTAATTAGTGTTTAATGAGGTCCGAGTCCGATGGCCACAGTAGTTGGTAAGAGTAGTGTGACTTTAAAGAACAGCGTTATGAAGAATGATAAGATGTACACGGCCAACCACATGTACAAGATCACCCAAATCTAAACGCCATCCAGATGTACACGCCATCCAGATGTACACGTCATCCAGATGTACACGTCATCCAGATGTACAAGGCCAGCCAGATGTACACGTTCACTCAGATTTACAAGATCAACCAGATGTACACGCCACCCAGATGTACAAGATCACCCAGATGTACAAGACCACCCAGATGTACAAGACCACCCAGATGTACAAGACCACTCAGATGTACAAGACCACCCAGATGTACAAGACCACCAGATGTACAAGACCACCCAGGTGTACAAGACACTCAGATATACAAGACCACTCAGATGTACAAGATCACCCAGATGTACAAGACCACCCAGATGTACAAGACCACTCAGATGTACAAGATCACCCAGATGTACAAGACCACCCAGATGTACAAGACCACCCAGATGTACAAGACCACCCAGATTTACAAGACAACCCAGGTGTACAAGACACCCAGATATACAAGACCACTCAGATGTACAAGATCACCCAGATGTACAAGACCACCCAGATGTACAAGACCACTCAGATGTACAAGATCACCCAGATGTACAAGACCACACAGATGTACAAGACCACCCAGATGTACAAGATCACCCAGATGTACAAGACCACCCAGATGTACAAGACCACCCAGATGTACAAGACCACCCAGGTGTACAAGACACCCAGATATACAAGACCACCCAATATTTCACGCATTCTGGATGTCTGAAACGATGAGTGTTTTAAGGTCAGTTTTAATGACAAAGATCCACTTGATTAATATGATCTCATATAGACCTTCCTAACCCCAAGACACACATACATCTGTCCCTCACCCCACACACACATACATCTGTACCGCCCCCAACGCATTCATACATCTGTCCCTCCCCCCCCAAACACACATACATCTGTCCCTCCCCCTACACACATACATCTGTCCCTCTCCCCACACACACATACATCTGTTCCTCCCCCACGCACACACAACATCTGTCCCTTCCCCAACACACACATACATCTGTCACTCCCCCACACACACATACATCTGTCCCTTCCCCACATACACATACATCTGTCCC